>CANDYH010000958.1:0-10554 GCA_947396885.1 Heligmosomoides polygyrus polygyrus | reverse complement strand
GATAAAGGACGGCGTTACTCAATCCCTTCTGGGATGCGCCAGCCCATTCTACTTCTACGGGATGTCGTGGAGGCGACATGAATGCGATTTGGCCATACAATGACTTGCCGTGAGAAGCCGATGAACAAGTCAGCTATCCTTCCCAGATAAGTCTGGTACCAATTCACCGACCCCGGAGGGATGGAAGGCTTGGTTGGCCTGGGCGGGAAATCCGAACCAGGAACCTGGTATCGGGTGCACGCGACAGTCGCGCCTCCTCCGACTGCGCTACACGCGCCCATATATATAGTGGCCATTATATATATATAATGTGGACGTTTAGTGGCCATTATATATATATATATATATATATATATATATATATATATATAGTGGCCATTATATATATATATATATATATATATATATATATAATGGCCACTAAACGGTTTTAGATAGGGTCCACTATAACAACCACTACAACAACACATATGGTAATCACGTGGACAGGGATACGGTGTTTTTCTCATGCCGTCTTCAGTTGCCACGCCCACGATTTCTCATGCCTCTACTCGACGGCATGAGAAATCGTGGGCGTGGCAACTGAAACTGTGGCACCATCACTTGGATTCCCTAGCAGACTTGATGGCCTTACCGTGATAGAGAAGCTTTGGAGAATACACCGAAGGATTCTCGTTACACAGTTAACAGGCATGTTCAACGGTTAAATTAGTACCAACGGTGTTTTATGTGAAAAGAACACTGAAAGGAGCGAAAGAAGCGTTTTCGCCCAGATCTCAATTTCTAGCGTGTAAAACTAGAAAACAAGCACATCAACGGAGCCTGGTAACTTAGAATTACTTTTCGAAGCATTGAGCTGCGGAACTGTAGGCCATCTCAATTGTTGAGTTTGTTTTTAAGCCACATGAACGCCACATGGAGTGAACAGTAAGGTACATTCACTTCAAAGTCATGAGAAGTAGAAAATGAAAAAACGGCAGAACTTGTTTGTGAATTTCTTTACAAATTGTGGTTTTAGGTTTTACTGATGTTTTACTGAGTTTTTCTGATGAAGTCTTCATTTTTGACCAATCATTTCCTTCTTTACTAAAACAGGATTCGAACCTAGATATTTCAACATTCATTGCTTTTCAAGTGATTTTCATCTGATACCATGTTGGTATCGTAAATACTTGTTGTGCCTACTTTACTTTACACTTTTTACTTTTTTATAAAAGTTTTTCTCAGTATAGGATTTCTATTTTGATTGCTTTGTTGCTGTTTTTCTGATATTTCCACATATCTGAATAAAGGATTTAAATATCTGAATGCTTAGTTGCAACATAGGTTTTACCAAAAACGCTATTAAAATGACCAGAACCTAGGGTGTAGCACATCGCCAAAAATCTTTCAAGTCACCTTCTCGAAGTATAGAGTGTTTTTCAAACATGAAATTTTGTGATCAACTTCTCATTAGAGCTTTGATACGAATGAAGCGTTGCGGATACGTCCGGTTAAGGCTCGTCTACGGTTTTTTCCACAGTTTCAAACTTTCCTTAATTTCCTAAGTGGTGATTACTGCTCAAAGTTGTTTCCTTTATTACGGCGCTTTTGCTATTCACCACATGATGGTGTGCTATAGATTCTTCTCGTCGACCCGGGCATTTTCTCCCCTGATCGCGGGCATTTTCTATCCTGGTTGCGGGCATTTTCTCCCTATTTCGGGCATTTTCTCCGCACGCAACGCGCGCCGTGAGATTCGGGCATTTTCTCCGTAGACCAGCTTAGATGAGCCGACACATTAACACCTTTAACTATTATAGATTCGCTTGAGTACAGAGAATTAAATCGAGTATGTGCTTGCACGAGCGAGCGCACGTACTTTTTGAATGGGTTTGGTTGGAGTGCAGAATTCAGTGAAGTGCTGTGAGACAATAGATGTGCTACGTGGCGAATTTTCTGTCCAGTCAATATCAACAAAGTTAACATCACCAGTGATAACAGCGGTCCTTAGAATGAACACAGATCACTGAGAACTTTACAGAGTTGAACTGAATCATTGAAATTACAACTGGAGGTCCCATAAACCACTATTACTCTGCGAAGAGTGGGCTGAAGTAGCTTAAGGTCGCAGCAGACGATTTCAAGCGCTTCAGGTATAGATTCTCGTCAGACAATATTAAACGCAATGGAGCGCTTGATAAGAATGAGCACACCACCGTCCCTTGTTTAGCTCTGTCGCATCTTGCAAAATCGAATGTTGTAAGTAGTTGCCCCCAAATCGGTTCCATATTATTGGAGTCGCTGAGCCATGCTTCGGTCAGTTGAATGAGGTCACAAGTGCTCAACTCTCAGCAATTTTAGAAGGGATACATTCCTGTGGAGCGGTCCTATGCTGCAGCACAAATATTTGAGGCTCGAGACAGTAGTCCGGTGTGAACTAACTGGTTTACCGGTGAAGACTGATCGTGAGTTGACTGGGATTAGTACTCATTATCAGAAGAGAATTGAGTGTGAGCCTGGCTTCTCTCTTCTGTTTAATTAGTGGCGGGAGAATATTTATTTATTTATTTATTTATTCTATACGTCAAGGAGACGTGCACTAAATTCAAGGAAAAAGAAGCAGAAACAACCATGTGCAGAAAAAGAGAATGAAGAAGAAAGCGTTAGTAAAAAAACGATCGTAAAAAAAAATGGCAGTGACGACTCTTCAGTAACCAAATAGAAAATATTTTGCGTTAGAGACTACCCACGTAGGTCCCTGGTGGCATGTAATTTTAAGACGGATGACGCCCTTGTGGTAGTTGCCGGAACTTCGGCACATGGGTACGCTGGCCGCCCCATGGGACCGACAACTAGGGCAAACCACCTGTGGCACGCGAAGCAAAAATTTATTTATTTATTTATTTATACGTGTATCACAACACGCAACAAAAGAAACAATTAGCGGTAAAACACAGTGATAATAAACGCAAACATAGAAGAAAGGGCAATCTATCGAGTCTTGAGATAACTGTCAACGAGCCACTTATATTGGTTTAACGAAGATGGCAAAGCATGATTTTTGGAAAACAATAAGAATTCAGAGCCGGCCCTTTGAGTAAAGAAGGATGCGCGAACACAACTTTTGGCCACAGGATAATGAATTTTAGATCTACAACCCCTAGTGGTAGAATGATGGACTGTGTAAAGATCAGTAAGTGGAAGTGCAACCTTTCCAGTCATCATCTTGAAAATCATAATTAGATCGTTTCGCTTCCTACGGATAGCAAGCGATTCCAGCTTGAATATTATATTACGATCATGCGCTGATGGAACGGTGGTGTAGTCATAGCCATTTAAACGTAACCATAGCTTTCTAGTGTAGCCGTTCTGCACTGATTCAAGTCTCTGTATGCAGCATTTACGGTGAGGACTAAACACAGTGGTGCCGTACTCCAATATTGGACGAACATACGGTTTGTATGCAAGAAGCAAGTGAGCTGCTGAATTCGTAGATAGAGCTCTAAATATATTATGAGTTATTCTTTCAGCTTTTTTTGCAATCATTTCACAATGTTCTGAAAAAGTAAGTTTTTTATCCAAGATAAAGCCGAGATCTCGCAGACTTTCTTCACTAAGTAGTTTGGTACTGCCAAGGTTATAAATGCGCCTAGCCGAATTTGAATTGCCGAGATGAAAAACTCTAGTCTTTGGTGCTGAGATAGGTAATTTCCACCTGTCCGACCAATCGGCAACCTCTGAAACTGCACATTGAAGGGCAAAATGGTCCTCTGCACACGTAATATTCCTGTATATTTTTATATCGTCAGCAAACATTTTGCACTTAACGCCATGTCGTTCAATCAAGTCAGGTAAATCAGATGTGTAAATGATGAAGAGAATAGGTGACAGTACACCTCCCTGTGGAACACCACTCGTAATTGTGTAAGACGGAGAAAATTTTCCATTAACCTTCACTTGGAAGGATCTATTTGTGATAAAATTCTTCACCCACTTAACAATTCTATGATGAATAGCAACAATTTGCAGTTTGAGAATAAGTTCTTTGAAGGGAACCTTATCGAAAGCCTTGCTGAAGTCAAAAAAGACTACGTCAACGTCATTGTTTTCATCCAATGCCTTGGTCCAATCATTCAAAGTAGATAGCATCAAGGTCTCAGTTGATCTTCCAACACTGAAGCCATATTGACTTTTTGGTATTACCTCATGTGCTTCAATATGTTTCACAAGAGCCACTTTCAAAATTTTCTCGAAAATTCTTGAGAAGATTGATGTAATACTAATAGGACGATAGTTTGATACTTTATCATGTGGCGATTTTTTGGGGATAGGTGTAACGAATGCATGCTTCCACCGATTTGGTATTGCACTATGCATATAACTAAAATTGAAGATATGTTCAAGAGGAGCAACTAAAGCTACAGCAACCTTCTTAATGAAGTAAGCAGGTATATCGTCAGGAGTAGTAGTGTACGATAACGGTAGGTCATTTAGATGCTTGAAAGTATCTTCTTTGTAAAACCAAACTAAGCTATCAGATGTGGCACTTTGAGTGGAAAAGTCTGACTCTACCCATGTTTTATTATCTGAATCAACGGCGTACGACTTTTTGAAATATAGGGCTAGCATAGAAGCTTTTTCAAAATCAGTGACAGCTGAGTTCCCTTCGTCATCTACTAACGTCGGGATCTTAGTTGACTTCCTCAGCCTAGAATTCAGCAATTTATATAGCGAGCATTTTTTTGGATTGTCCAAGAGTTTCCGTTCAACGTAACTGTTGTATTTTCTGAGAAGACGGTCAAATTTAGTTTTAATAAACTTGAAACGTTCGCAGGTCTGAAGACATGGATTGCTTTGAGAGTCCAGCCAGGCTTTTTCTTTGAGCTCAAAAAGCTTAGACAGATGCGGTGGAACGTTGCCTCCATTCAGGGGTTGTCTTTCAAGGGGGACATACTCCTGAATGGATGCATGCAAAACTGATAGGAAAAACTCATACTTGTCGTTGACATCAGGTAGAGCTTCCAAAATATATCTCCAATCAAAGGAGCATAAAAATCGGCAAATGTCTTCATATGGCGCTTTGTGAAAGGACCTCCGGAGGCGAAAGTACAGGGGATCCATGAAGGCTTTCACATTGTAAGAGAGGCTATAGTGATCACTTGACCCAGTTGGTGCCATCACAAGTAAATCTCGTATTAGTTTCGTGTCGTTGCATAGAACGAGATCAAGTATATGATTACCACGAGTTGGTTTAAGAACTTTTTGAACAAGCTTGCTAGAGTTGCAAAAATTTAGGAACACTTGCGATGCATAAGAAGAGGCGTGCAGAGGAACTTTTTCCCAGTCAATGTCAGGAAAGTTGAAGTCGCCGTTAATAACGCATGGCCCTTCAAACGTGGCTAGATCACTCAAAACCTTGGTAAGCTGGATCGTCCCATTGGTGGTGCAACTAGGCGTCCTGTAGACCACAATCATTCTAATAGTGGTATGGAGTAGCTTTAGATCACAGCACACTATTTCAAAGGCATTTTGATAAGATTCGCACCAGACAACCTCAAATGCTATGGAACGCTTAATAAGAATAACAACACCACCACCCCTTTTTTGAGCTCTGTCACATCTCACAAAGTGATAGGATTTTCTCATCTGCCCAAGAATAGGTTCTAGGTCATTTATCTCACTTAGCCAAGTTTCGGTTAGCATTATAACGTCATAATCGAAACATGTAGCAGCAAACATCAAATATGAAATATTTTTCTGAAGAGATCTAATGTTAGAATAATAACACTTAAGGTTCGTTGCAGATACCCGAGGAAGACTCGTTAGTTTACCGCAGAAGATTGGCTTAGTTGATGAGAGGGGTTACTATCTATTGCAGACCTATTAGTTGCAAGTTTAGCCTCTCTGATCCGATCTCTTTCCTGTTTGGAAAGTGAAGGGCGTATATACACCCCTCGACAGGAAAAGGATCGGAGCCTAGAAGCTCTCCTGAGTGATAACTTCTGGAAATATGTGCTCGGCAAAACAACTTTTAAAAGGCGAGGTCTGCCTTCAGAAGGCTTACCTAGCCTATACACAACTTGTGGCACACATTCCATCTCTAGATGATCGAATATTTGTTTCACGACGTCCACATCATGAAGAGCTCTGGCGACAGATGATGAGGCGCTGGACTCGGATATGCCACTTATGACTATTGATCGGAGTCGTTCTTTCTCCTCGAACCTATCTTCGGTAGGTGAAGGCGGAACAGAGGATTGGGCAGCGACCGTCTTGGAATCAGCGAGAGCCTGCTTGAGGGCCGCGTTTTCAGCTCGAAGTCGAGAGTTTTCCTCATGCAGCTCCACGTTTTTAGTCACTAAAGACGAGAGATGATCTTGCACATGGAAAATGTGACTGACCAATTTCTTTAAGAACGCAGGAGTTTTCTTGTCCGCTCGCAGCTGCTCGAGGGCAGAAGCGATCTCTGCCGAAGAAGTTGCATCGAACTCGGTTCCATCTCCATTCCTACTGCTTTTCGCAGCCATGAGCGATGAGTCCGTCGAAGTAAGAGAAGCCATCGTTGAACGCCGGATCAGGAAATAGATCAATAGCAGAGAATAGGTGGCACCGACCGCACACGACGACCGCACGGATGATCATGATCAATTGTGAAGTAATTTTAGATAAAGGAGGATGTATTACTCTAGGATGAAACCTAGGGACCCACATGAATGAGTGACAAAAAAAGGATATCAAAAAAAGAAAGCTGAAGAGAAGTCACCGCACGCACTACAGAAGAAAGGTTATACATAAAACTAATAATCTCGTCAGCAACGAAAAAGCCATCAGCACGTTCAAGATCACGAGGAGCAGGAACCATAACGTGGCTAAGCGGTTCAAGGTCACGAGCAGCTAGAAAGCATCATTGAGAATCGGAAACCCCTAACACCTGCAAAACGTTGATTTTTTCCAAACGTTTCTTAAAAATACGGCTGTTTACAGAGTTCAAAACCTCAACCGGCAAACGTCTAAGCCATCTTGCCACCCGAAAGAAAAGGCAATTGAATAACTGCGTGTAATTCTTCTTTTGAATCGGGAGGTAGTGAAGGTTGAATGAACCAGCTCTTAAGCCACAAGGTCTAAAAATCCAGTACTTGCTGGCCCGGAGTTTCAACTCTCCACGAAGTAATTTAAAGCAAAAAGTCAAATCAAAAATAATCCTTCTGTTCAATAAAGATCTTAATCCTAGCAGTTTCAGACGTTCATCGTAACTGGGTAGATCCCCCCAAGAACTCCTTGATGCAGTCGAAAATAAACAAGTCTAGTAAAGGTTTTCTGGCCATTTCGAGTTTAGTTATGTGTTTTATGGCCATGGGGCTCCATATCTGAGAGCAGTATTCTAAATGAGGAAGGACGTATGCTTTGTACAATTTAACGAGAATCTTGGGGTTGTTACTGCACACATTACGAAAAATGGAGTAGAGGGCAGCGTAGGCTTTCTGTGTAGCTTTTTCAATGTGGTGTGAAAAATCAAGCCTGGAGTCTACGATTACACCAAGGTCTTTCACTGTCTCACAGTTGCTTAACGGCACATCACCTATGGTGTAACGACCGGCTTGCCCTTCCCCTATGTGAAGCACGGAACACTTTTCCGGATTAATTGCCAAATTGAATTCCGACGCCCAGTGGCATATGTTCGTCAAAGCAATGTTCAAAGCTGAACATGTTTCACCACATCCTTCTCGACCGTAAATACCATATAACTTGATGTCATCAGCATAAGCTTGAACCTTGACACTAACAGGCCTCGTTATGACATCAAAAACATCGGCCGTGTACAAGAGGAAGAGAAGAGGTGACAGTACTCCACCTTGAGGCACTCCACTAGTGCACATACTCGTATCAGAATACTCAACCCCTACTCGAACAGTCATAAGTCTGTTCTCCAAATAAGAAGCGAACCAGTTTAGAAGGTTTCCGCTGACACCCAAGCAACGCAGTTTATTGAGCAATTTCGAATGAGAAACTTTATCGAAGGCTTTAGACAAGTCTATGTAAACAACATCTATCGTTTTGCCTTGGTTTAGAGCTACCCTCCAATCAAACAAGCTGTCTGCAAGATTTGTAGCAGTAGAAAGTCCAGGAACAAAACCATGTTGTCCATGTGGAATGGCATGGACTCTTTCCAACCAAGTCAAAAATTTCTCTCTGATAACTTTTTTCATAACTTTACTTGGGGTGTTATGCTGATAGGAGCAAACTGAGATACAGACTGAGGAGCTTCAACTTTTGGAATAGCTGTCACTATTGCGTGTTTCCATGCCCGCGGAACCTCTCCTACAATACCGCTCGCGCCGCACGGTCAAAAGTGGGCGAAAAAACGCCAACATAGCGTCGCAAAGCGTCGCACGCTCATAACTCCTTCAGATTTACGTTTCTTGAATAAAGGTTGGTACCATTCGATTTGCCTCTTCGAGATCTACACAAACATGTGCAAAACTTTACCGGAACACCCGTATTTTCGCCGTGGGTGGTCCAAAATTGGCTGGACGGGCGATTAGAGCAGCTTATTTCCCAGGATATGCGTGCTTTCGGAGTATCTCAAAGATGGCGTACGTCGCCAGTGCTCTGTCGTACCAGGAATGCCCCGAGAGTGCGCCGTGCACAATGCACACAGAACCTAACCTATCAATCGAGTGGGCGAGCGCATGTCCCCTGCGCTTCTATCTTCTCTCACTGGGAACTGTAACGTTTTCAAGACTATTTCGAGCCTTTTGGAGAATGTTGTCAGAAATTTCCCGCCAGCCCACTCAGGATTAGCTCCAATCTGTCCCAGCGAAACTTTGGAGTGCGCCGTGAACAATGCATACAGAATCGAACCTTTCAATCAAGGGGGGGACAGCTTGTAGACTGAGCGTTTGGGGAGTTTGATCAGAAATTTCTTGCCGCCCTAGTCAGGAGTTGCTCTAAGGCTGTCCAGCGAGCCTTTGGAGTGCGCTATGAACATGCATAGACAATCGAACCTTTCAATCGAGGAGGGGGGAGAGCTTGTAGACTGAGCCTTTGGGGAGTTTTATCAGAAATTTTCAGCCGCCCTAGTCAGGAGTTGCTCTAAGGCTGTCTAGCAAGCCTTTGAAGTGCGCCGTGAACAATATGTACGGATTCGAACCTTTCAATCGAAGGGGGCGACCGCTCGCAAATTGCACGAATGGGCGTGTTCGGAGCGCAATAGCTCTATTAAGTTGTAACCTTTCATGCTGCAGCTTGTAGGTTTTGTAGGCAGTCGAACGTTCTGTACGTACGCCAAAGTAGAATGGTTTAGCTTAGGAAGGGGCAATGTTATAATGGTGCGAATATGCAGGTGAGGATTGTGTGAAGCACTTTTTTCCGATTTCCGTGGATCACTGCGAGAAGATGCGGCGAGCTGATGGCTTTAAAATACGTACGTGAACAGAATGCCTAAGGTACTTTACGACGATATGCTCACAGCTTCCTCAGTTGCCTAAACTGCCTTAGCCTCGGCTGGCGTTTTAGAGCGGCAAAAGCTAGCGGTTAGAGTTTCTTGCGCTACTACTCGCCCAGATTTGAGTCTTCGACACTCGGAATGGCACAGTTCCGTTCAGCATGAAAAGCGCTATCGAACGGTGTCAATCTCGACCGATTTTGGAATCATCAATTTTTTGACTGTTTAGCATAGAGGACGAGGCCGCGGCGGAAGGACGATGACGTCATCGAAAAACGATGTCTTCGAGTTGGGCCATGCTTGATACCGTTCGATAGAGCTTTTCATGCTAAATTGAATAGTGTCATTTAGAGTGGGAAAAACTGTAATCTGGGCGCGAAACAGCGCGGAGAGCGTCTGCCGTTCGTTACGCTAAATTGCACGCGCGGGCGTGTTCGGAGCACAACAACTCTGTCGAGTTCGAATCGTTTCGGCTGCAACTTGTGTTTATTGTAGGCAGTAGAACGATATATAAGTATACTAAAGTAGAATAGCTTAGCTTAGGAGGGGGCAATGTTACAGCGGTGCAAAAATGCAGGTGAGGCTTGCGTGATACACTTTTTTCCGAATTCGGTTAACCACTGCGAGAAGACGCGGCGAGCTAAAGCCTCAAAATGCGTACGCGAACAGAGCGCTTAAGGTACGGTACTTTACAATGACGTGATCAGAACTTCTCAGCTGCCTAAACTGCCTTAGCCCCATCTACCGTTTTAGGGCGGCGGACTTAGCGATTGAAGTTTCCTGCACTCTTACTTGTCCATATTTGGGTTTTCGACACTCCCAATAACATCGTTCTGTTCTGCTTGAAGAGCGCTATCGAATTGTATCAATATCGACCGATTTTGGAAACATAGGCCTGTGTTGTACTCCCGCGGGAGCATCCGCGGAACCTCCGTGGACGAGGGGTGCACCGCGGACGGCGGGCGTGGCGGGGCGCGGTGATTGGCCAGGTGAGGGATCTCGGCGCGATTCCCGCCCTTCCGCGGATGCTCCCGCGGGAGTACAACACAGGCCTATGTTTCCAAAATCGGTCGATATTGATACAATTCGATAGCGCTCTTCGAGCAGAACAGAACGATGTTATTGGG
>CANDYH010000957.1:0-17128 GCA_947396885.1 Heligmosomoides polygyrus polygyrus | reverse complement strand
CGAAAACCAGCTTTACGGGTCACAGCAAGCGCATCGGTAGGAAGTATACAATGGATCCGAATGAATCATTTTCGGATACCCGATTCAGATGTCACGATCTGAATCATTCAAAAATCCGGGGTAAGCGAAATTGCGGTTATCCTAATCATCCTAAAATCCGTTGTCGTGGAATTTGAGTTATCCGAATGATCCAATTATTGGAAAGTTTTTGGTCGGCCCAATGTAACGAACGAGTCATTTTTGGATATCGTATTCGGATACTTCAAGTTATCCAAAATCGCCCTTTCGGAATCATCGAAAAATCTGGAATTGGCGAAAATAGCGTTATCCAAAAATCCGGGGATTTTCGGTCGGTTCCAGTGTCTAGTAAGGTACATGAATGCCCAATAGCAGAACAGAACAGAACATTTATTGAGCCAAAAGTGGTGCAAAACAAGTTGAACACAAAAAGCACTGCAAAAGTTGGCTCTTCAAACACCAGAAAAAGTGAAGAGCAGTTATCGTACCAAAAGAGATACAAAATTATTTGATAACAAAACATTGCTGCAAAAGATTTCTTTTGAAGATTTGCAGGAAAGGATTTCTTCCATAGTACCGCAAAAAGTGTTTGTTTTTCAAAGAAACTAGCAGTTGACTCACTGAAAAAAGGTACTTTATCAAAATATAGCTGATTCGTTTGTAAATTAACTTGCAGTTAATTTTTTTATGTCCTGTATGTTTAAGGAAGTTTTTGACCTGTTGTTGAAGATTTTCTCAGAATGTTAATCGAAAATCGCTTGCAATAAATTAGCACGAGATGCGGCCTATGTAGCTCAGTTCGTCACCGGGGTAAAAAACACCAGATCTTGTTTTTCTTTTCTTTCAATTTCCTGCAACATAAAACGTTTCATAGGACGGGCATACATGGTGACCCCTCCTTTTCAGCCATTTGGTGCCTTACCGCATTTAGAGAAACAAAAATAGAAAAAAGGCAAGAATTGAAAAGGAAAAGAGACAAAACTGAAGAAAATGATGGAAGAAGCCATAAGAATGTCAGAAATACAGCGAAAAAGAAGGGTGAGAGATGAGCACAGTCCGCATAAAAAAAGGATGAAATAGGCGCCCGTCCTCAATGCCTGTGCCAGCTGCCAGCCGGGGCTGCACACATGTTCGAAGAGAGCATTGTATTGATCGGCGCCATTCCTGTTGCGACGTGTCTGTACACGACTGGTGCGTGGCAATTCTTGTTGAGCGATATCCCCACTGACCAATCCACCACCCCGCTTCGCGTTGACGGATGGGACATTTATAGTTGATCCGGAGGACGCCGGGGGGTGGGGCATAAGGCATCTGGCATACCTCCGAATTGCTCCAGCGACTGGTCGCGGCTATAGTGTTGCGAGGGTAGCTACGCAGTTCGTAGCTACCCGCGCAACACTATCGCCGCGACCTGTCGCTGGAGCAATTCGAAGCAGAGGTACACACGAAGTTCTGTGCGTTAAAATTCTTTCACGGAATTTTTTTGTTAAATTTCCGGTAAATCGTTAAAATTCGTTAAGAATATTATTAGCTGCAAACTACTACTTAAAATGAAAAAAATCAAGGAAGACATTATATGTTCCAACTTCAACATGTCAACAACTAAATTCAAGAAATGGGATATAACACTATAGTATAAAACAACAATTCACTATCAACAAAGTGTGGACAGCAAAATAAACAGACTCTCGGCAACAAATTATATTCAGGGTGTGGAAGAAGAATAAGTATGGAATTATCATCCAAGAGAACGGTACTTAGTGGGTTGGGTAAGTTACACCAGACAGATCCCCGGATTTCCCTCTTTCTTAGTTCTTTGCAAAACCATTTTGTGACTGTTCTACCAGCATGTGCAATCTCGATGCGGGCACGAGCCCGCTAGTACAGAAAGATTTAATAAAAACACAGTTAAGAGCATATCAGTGTTAACACGCTGACGAACGCACGATTTTCGCGTACCTGGTGCGTGGGGTCGATTTTTTGCAACGTCGGGACTGTGACACGACATCGTGTCACACTGCTCCACACGGCGGAAAGGGTGTTGTGACACGACAGCTAACGTGCTAACGTTTTGGAAAAGTAGCTTTTCAAAAACTTTGTTGTTATTGCTTTTCTCGAATCATTTAGAATACGTCCACCGACAGAAAACATTCTCTTCCTCTCGACTGTTTCAGGTGGCGAGCAAGAGTATTTTAGGATAAGCTGCGCCATGTAGAGATAGGCGTATCTTATCTGGGGGACAGACCAGTATCTTTGTAGATTGGTTGACGCGGCTCACCGAAGAACTCTTCTAGCTCGAAAATGCATTACATATTTCTAAATTGCATATTGGTAGACGATTAAAAGCTCTGAAAATAGAAATACACCACAGATGCGCCAAAACAAAGCAGCTAAATTCATGTCTTTACACAAGCGTAGAGTCGCAAAGAAGAATGACCCACATCTTATTCCAGTTAGGCCGGGGGCATACTTCCATCGCCGCGATGCCATTGCCGCGCTCAGTTCATGGTCATTCCGCCGCACGCGGTTGAATAGCAAAAGGAAACATCGCGGCAGTGGAATCGCTCTCCGGAAATTGGAATTCAGTGGAATTCCAGTTTCCGGAGAGCGAACATTCTTCTGCCCCACCACCCTGCCATGACTTTATTTCCGGTGGCTGCTTCATGATGTAAAAGGATTAGAAATGTTAAAGGGGTGGTGAGGCACACAAAACAACAACTTGTCTGGTGGATGCCGCCTAACTGGGTACAAACTGCCCCAACTACGTGGCTTCCATCATACAAGGATTCCACGGAGGATGGTCGGGATGTACGAAATAGGCCACACTCCTCGCAGGGGGGGGGGGGGGGCATTCGACCTTCCCTTCGTCCCCTGGCTCACCCCCCCCCCCAACCCCCTAGGTTTACTTGAGAGTCTAATGGCTGCCTTACGAAACTTCAGAGACAAAAAAAAAACAAATTTTCCCGGCCCCTCGGTACGCTAGGATAGAAACTCCACTCCGCCCCCTCGTCAACTCGGCCGTATACAATACAGTGCTTCTAAGACTGTGTTCAGGAACAGTTTCAGAACATTCATATTGCCACAATGCAGTGTTATTTTTGAACAGACCTCAGGCCTCTTCAGCGAAACCACAAGAACTTGCTAGAAAGAGAAGCTGTTCTGGTCACCCTCCATTATAGAACTTCATTACCTGCTGATTACTCCTGGAAATAAGCCCAAAAAACTGTAAGAAAGTCTCACGGTCGTTGTAGCTTGGTGAAAAATACCCACACTTTTGCAAAAGTATTACTGGCATGGGGCTGAACATTACCGGCCATTTTACTAGTAAATATTCGATAAACGTCAAACGGTTGTCGGCTCTTCTCTTTACACTTGTTTAATCTGATATCCAGCGATTAAACCATGTTTCAAACCAACCGGTTTATTGTAGGCGTATTTATAACCACTATCACGGGATCACCTCTATTCTGGTCAGAAGCAATAGTAACACCGACATTGCAGCTATCAGTACCCATCATTAACTCACCCACTGGATGGAGTTATGCAGCTGTAAGGCTCACACGGTCCCACAACGACCCCGCACCCGGTATGAAAAACTCGTTCGCTTCTGCGGAAAACTCGCCGCTATCTCGGAAGTTTTAACCGCCCCGGGTGGTACATGTCTGAATACTGTCTATGACTAAGATTACGATGCAGCTTGAAGCGGTCTAGTAGTGTTATCATGAACTGCGAACCATCTCCTACATCAAGTTCCTGCACTAGAACAGCGAATGCGGTGGAAACTTATCACAACAGGGCTGTCAAAATGAACAAACGAATTGCTAATTACGGCTCTCCTTTTTAGACGATCACTAGGTCGCACGTAAAAGAACGGCGCTCAACCATACTCATGGAATCAATGCTGTGTTTCGAAACAGTAGGGAAAGCCGTGCCAGATCCTGCACAGTGGAAACACGAAGCGCACAGGAAAAGAGCTGATGCTAATCCCCCAATTCTCGAATATAACATGTGGGGAATGTGACGCAGAGGCAAAGTGCAATCCCACAGTCCGACAGCTATATGTCGCTGCCGTCTCTCGCACACAAACACATTGACGATTGCGACACTGATAAATGAAAAACACTGAAGGATGGAAAGCCAAAGATATTGGTTATATAACCTTATGACCCTGAACAGCTGAGCTAACCGTAGGAATGGTTCGTAGATAAAGATGCACTAGTACAAGGCAACAACTCAGGCACTGAAACTCACCGAGCGTACAGAGTTCGGAAATCTAAGTGAATACGAGTTGAACAAATACGACAGAAAATTTTAGGAAGCCCCGTTCTTAGTCAGCAACGGCACCGACGTGAGCGACTGAGTCGTCTGGTCACAGGATCCATAACGAATTGCGCGGGTCATCGTTCGACATTAATTGACCCGCGTGTTTTGCACAGACGGCCAGTCGCTGTTGTCGCTGGTGTGAATAGTCGCAATCAATAAGGGAGTAAGCGCGTTGGACTATGAACTGTCCTGTGTCCACTTGTTGACAAGGTCGGCCTCCATCCTTTGCATGCACGACTGCTATGTGGTCTGTTGTCATAGACTAGGAGCAGGCTGAATGATTTCAGCAGTCCTACGGGCAGCAACTAAGTTCTTCAACGTATTTTACGCCTTTGTCACGTTCCCGTAGGCACATTGTTCACCGCACGTGCACGTTCTCCTAGGTGGCACACTGCCTGGCGAACAATGTGGCATATCGATTACTGCCGGGAGGGCGCTCGATATCAATCGATTTCTAGGCTCGACAAGAGTAACCCTTACGTTTCTGTCGATGACTATAAGCAGACCCCCACCCCTGCTACGATTCGTGACAGCTGATCGCCCAACCGCGGAGGTAACCTTGGAAGTACACTAAAGACGGACACAAGGTGTTTTGTTCGAGCATACTTCCGAATTTCTCCTAGAGCTCCGGTTGCTCCATGACTGTAAACAATCCGGATGGGGAGCGTAAGATGGTTCGGTGCAAATAGGCACATGGAGGTCACCACGTACTCAGTGTGCAGCGCGTCAGGAGGTACGCACGCCTCCTGCTGGGGCGTGGCGTCACAGGGTACAACCCCTCTTTTACGAAACAGGGATTTTTTTGGGGTTTCAAAGGTTTCATAAAGCCCTACGCACACTTTGGCGGCAACGCGGCAGCCCTATCTTTTTAAGGGCTGGGCACACTTCTGCTGCTTGACGCAGCTCCAATGATGAAGAATAGGGCAGAGAAACAGAGTGCGTGTCTCTGCGTCAGGGGCGGCGGCACGCTTATGGCACACTTCGCTTCAGCGTTGACGCCCAGCGTCAGCGCTGCAAGCGTCAGCTTCACGGAATGAGGTCGGTCATTCCGTGAAGCTGACGCTATCGCTCCTGAGCAAGAGATAAGATACGTAAGATAGGAAAGCCATTTCTTCAATCAAGCCAGCCAACCGGTCAGCTGAGCGATGGTTGGCAGTGGTCCAATGCCAACACCAGAGAAAGAAAGAACGACCGCTCCTCACCGCAAACATGTCCAGAGCCTGAGAGCGACGCCCCGCCCCGTTTTTGACGCACTGAAGCCGCTGCCGAGTGTGCCCAACCCTTTAAGCATAGGGCAGAGACGCAGAATCGCCGCGCGAGGCAAAACTACCCCACTCCGGACTTCCTCTGATGTCCGCCTGCGCGGCATGATTCAAAGCATTATTGCCGCTGCAGCCGCTTTGCTGCCGACAATTTCTATTTGGGCTCTAGCTGATCGTAGTGGGATCTAGAATGGAAACTGATAATGATAATGAAACCGCGTTGGCGATGGGGTGGGGAGGCAAAGCTGAGGATGGGTGCCGCCTACGCGGCAGTTTTGCCTCCTTCGAGGCAGTTTGGCTGCCTCCTGCCTGCCGCGTTGCCGCAAAAGTGTGCGGAGGCCTTAAGGCAACCGCTAGACTCTCGATGAAGACTAGGGGGTTGCAGGTGGGTGAGCAAGTGGATGAGAGGAATATCGCAAGCCGCCGGCCAGTGGTGTGTCCATATTTTGTACATCCTGACCGTCCCACAATACACCAGTGCTGTAAAAAAATCCAATTCGGCAAAGCACAAAACGTTGTGTGGTGACCCCTCCCCCCCCCCCCGAACCTATTTGCGCCGATGGTTTAATTCACTTTTCGTATACGCTAACATCCACTTTCGCCCCATCTTGAGAAAAAAATACGACTCCCGCCTTTCTGCGTTGGCATGCACAATCTACAGACAAGGAAATACAGCGTAACACTAGTGACAAAATATAAGGTACACCAAGCATATCATTGTTTGAAGCAGGGTCGTACTCCAAAGCAACTACATAAGTGATTATGTAGTTAAAAAATAAATGTATAAGCTTCTAGCGCGTAAAAAAGAAACATGAAAGAAGTAAATCCAATAAAATATGTACGAGCGCCCGTGAAGGCAAATCGTCCAACGGACTCTCACAGATACTACAAGGAATTGCCTAACAACGAGACGACAAGGTGCACTTTCACGAAATATGCCGCTCGCAGGAAAAATTACACCGATGCGTATGCATCTCGCGCGGATAGTTCCCGGATCAAGGAACAAAGGCATAATATTCATTACCAGTGTTCTACATTTCAGTGCAACATTACAGTGTACAAAGTCAACGTGTAAACCTAACCATAAGTACAACTAACAGGAGATCGAATCGTGAGGATTGATACAGTGTTAAACAACCAGCAATGCTTCAATCTATGTTAAGGCGTCAGACCTTGTCTTCATTCACATGCCATTTTACACACGGTTATCATAGAGAAAATGAGCAAAAAATTACGGCCAGCGAAAACAACAGTATGAGTATCAACAACGAAAATCAAGTAACAAGGGGAAATACCGCGTCTCGGATCAACCGATATAACACCGAAGCAAAACTGCCATGAGCTCAGCGTTAAGAGCGGGACTCGTTCGCACTCTTTAATTCCTGAAAAGTGGAGGTAAAATAGTATACGATGATTTATAGGAACGCAGCACCCCTGCCCTTCTGACATACCATTCAATCATTAGATAGCGTGCACTTAGCCACCCTCCAGATGGTGTCCCCTTCGTTAAAGGGTTAATTATCGGGATGCATAGGGGAGGGGTTGACAGGTGTGTCATTGTAACTCTACCTCGATGCTGCGTTTTCTATAGGAAATGAATAAAAATACAAATAAGGAATAGATGTGAAAATGAGTCACCTTGGACTCTCTACTGGTTCCCTTCTACAAAATTTAGCATTGAACTTTGTAGGGTCGAGATGAGATTTGGTGGGATATATATATATATATATATATATATAACTTATAATTGATTTAGTTCCATTCGGGCTTTGAAAAAGGCGACCTCGCCGAAATGTTGGCTGGTAAAAATCCGTCTACCAATCTCATGTAGACCTCAACATGTACAATAACATGAAGATGACCTGATCACCTGATCAGAAATCTAATTGGAATTTGGGAAAATATTCACCCTGTTCACCTGCTAAACATCGTTGAGTCCAATTACACGGGGTTTTTAAAAAACGTAAACATTGCTCAGATGACTAATGTATGGTTAGAGCTACATAATTAGCAACTGAATCCAGCACCTAAGCCTCTGCGTGTCAGACTGCCAACGGAAACGTTCCTTTCTTTCTTCGCCCTTTAACTTCGCCGTGACAACGGTATGAATCGTTCGCAAGATGCTCGTGCTAATTAACTTGCATTCTCTTCACAATAACTGCCGATATCTGTCAGTAATATGTCTCAGACGATTTTACTCGTAATTCCATGATTACGCACAGCACCGTATTACTAGGTCTACGGAGAAAATGCCCGAATCTCACGGCGCGCGTTGCGTGCGGAGAAAATGCCCGAAATAGAGAGAAAATGCCCGCAAGTAGGGGAGAAAAAGCCTGCGACCAGGGGAGAAAATGCCCGCCACCAGGGAGAAAATGCCCGCAACCAAGGGAGAAAATGCCTGCGACCAGGGGAGAAAATGCCCGCGACCAGCAGTCTATTTCCGCAACGTTTCATTCGTATCAAAGCTCTAATAAGAATTTGATCGCAAAATTTCATGTTCGAAAAACACTCTATATTTCGAGAAGGCCTTGAAAGATTTTTGGCAGGTGCTACACCGTAGGTTCTGGTCATTTTGATAACGTTTTTAGTAAAACCTATGTTGCAACTAACCATTCAGATATTTAAATCCTTTATTCAGATATGTGGAAATTTCAGAAAAACAGCAACAAAGCGAATCAAAATAGAAGTCCTATACTGAGAAAAACAAAAAAGAGCACAACAAGTATTTACGATGCCAACGGTGTATCAGATGAGAATCACTTGGAAAGCAGTGAATGTTGAAATATCTATGTTCAAATCCTGTTTTAGTAAAGAAGGAAATGATTGGTCAAAAATGAAGAATTCATCAGAAAGACTCAGTAAAACCTCAGTAAAACCTAAAAACCAATTTGTAAATAAATTCCCAAACAAATTCTGCCATTTTTTCATTTTCCACTTCTCATGACTTTGAAGTGCATGCAGCTTACTGTTCACTCCATGTGGCGTTCATGTGGCTCAAAAACAAACTCAAAAGTTGAGGTGGCCTACAGTTCACAGCTCAATGCTTCGAAAAGTTATTCTATGTTACCAGGTTCCGTTGATGTGCTTGTTTTCTAGTTTTACGTTCTAGAAATTGAGATCTGGGCGAAAACGCTTCTTTCGCTCCTTTCAGTGTTTTCAAGTGTTTTTTTCACAAAAAAAACACCGTTGGTACTAATTTAACCGTTGAGCATGCCTGTTGTAACGAGAATCTTTCCTCATATTCTCCAAAGCTTCTCTATCACGGTAAGGCCATCAAGTCTGCTAGGGAATCCAAATGATGGTGCCAGGGTTTCAGCTGCCACGCCCACAATTTCTCATGCCCTTTACTCTACGGCATGGCAAAAATACCTTATCCCTGTCCACGTGATTACCATGTGTTTTGTTATAGTGGTTGTTGCAATGGACCCTGTCGAAAACCGTTTAGTGGCCGCAGGTATTTTCTCCCCTGGCTGTGGGCATTTTCTCCCCTGGTCGCGGGCATTTTCTCCCCTAGTTGCGGGCATTTTCTCCCCTGGTTGCGGGCATTTTCTCGCACCAAAACAGACGCGGCGCGGTTCGGGCATTTTCTCTCGTAATCGTATTACTAAGGGATGCGACAGCTAGCTGTTACTCTCCTACTGATCCTGCAATGCAGGTGTCGATTATTTAAACAATGAGGCGGAGAGTAAAATAGAGAAGCGCAACCGAACCATGAAAGACCCTAACACACTCCATACACCTCTGATTTGTAAGCAACTTGCCTGTATAACTTCAAATAATCGCAGAGCAGGTCCCAAATTGAGACCTAGTGAATGGATACACTCCTGCTGTGACATCGACAGTAACTGTGAGCCACTAACCTTCTGAAAGAGCACGGAATAAATATCTATCGATTAGTCAAGGACAAATTTCACACCAAAAAAAAATCCCTCTACCTCTCTTTGCAGAGCATTCGACACATCGTTCAAGTCTGGAAACGTTACTCGTAAGAATTTCAGTAGCTGTTTTGTATTCCACTGCCTTGCGTCGCTTTCGAGACGAAGTGGCCGCTGCGGCGACTGAAAACGAGCGAAATACTCTCGAGACTGTTCAAGAGAAACTCAAAACACAGCAGAACAACTCACTGAAACGATTTTAGGAACCCCGTTAAAGTAGCCAACTGGCATTTCGTCCGAGCTGCTGCATGGTTGGCTGGTTTCCTCAGACTGAGAACTTCCGTTAGGGACGAAATCAATGGGATCAGCCGGGTGCAACCTTGGCATCTCATCCATAGAGGACCGCGAAAAGTCATCATCAGATCCCTAGAAAGAAGTAGAATGTCAGCTTGCTCTTAAAGCTAGGAATATATTTCCTCTACAGCGGCTGCTCTGCTAGGTTGGTGATCAGCTCCTTTCGTTGAGGGCGACACTGGTTGTGTTCGTCGGCGTTTTGTCACAGCAGTTTTGGGAAGACGTCGTCTAAATCGTAAACGCACGGTTTATATAGTCGATTAATTATAATTCAATTCCACAGAAAAGCGCCACATGAACAGCTGAGGGTTCGCTCATAGTTGGCGAGCGCAGCAAATGGTCGCCCAGATCAAGCGTGATTTTCGACTAATATCTAACTAATATAATAAGGATTTTTTTCTAGACTGCGCCCCTGCAAGGGTTATGAAATTGACCGGTCTCACCCTGTTTCACAACCAGGTAGAGTCCCTAGGAACCACTTCCGGTGGGGAGGGCTTCACCTATTATGATTCATGCTTCCTTGGCATAGGCGGCTCTCCTACAGCTTTTAATGGTACGGCAAACGTCTTCTATCCCTTCAGCTTTCTGCCGACCATCTAGCCTTTGAAGAGCAGTAGACGTTGTCCTGAATACGCCTGCCCTGCAACTGTGCTTAAGCCTGGTCACGCCCGAGGAGCCTCTACCAAGGGGAGGGCCACACCTACTGCTATGCACAGTTTCGATTTTCGGCCATCACGGGTTGTTGCCGGTCTGACATTTTCCTCTCTTCTCGATCATCTTTTGCCTGGACTCAGCTTACACGACAAAAACGTTTTGTCAAATCATGGAGGATATTCTAACCTCGTTCCCGGGAAACCACGAAAAAAAATCGTAGCTAGAGGTGATCGCATTAGGACACTTGAACCGATTCGGTCCACTTGGCGAGAAATCTCCTTCATCTGTCAACTTGTTTCATGAATAGCACTACCTTTACATTCCATGATTGTAATTGCTTATTTTGTTTGTTTGGTTGGTTGGATTGTTTCAACTTTAGCGTGTCCTTCATGGGAGCATAAATAAATAAATAAATAAATAAATAAATAAATAAATAAATATCGAGCTATCCTCTCACCGACTACATATTATACATTGGATCCGATCGAAAATCTTCGGATAAATGGATGATTCGGATAACGTCGATTTTGCGGACCCCGGATTTTTGGATGATTCGGATAACGACGATTTCGGTAAGATCGGATTTTTAGATGACTCGGATAAGGGCGATTTTTCAGACCCCGGATTTTTGGATGATCCGGATAACGACAATTTCGCGGACACCGGATTTTGAATGATTCGGATCGGAATATCCGAATCGGATATCAGAAAATGATTCATTCGATACAATGGATCCGATCGAAAATCTTCGGATAATTGGATGATTCGGATAACAGCGATTTTGCGGACCCCGGATTTTTGGATGATTCGGATAACAGCGATTTTGCGGACCCCGGATTTTTGGATGATTCGGATAACGACAATTTCGCGGACCCCGGATTTTTGGATGATTCGGATAACGACAATTTCGCGGACACCGGATTTTGAATGATTCGGATGACGACAATTTCGCGGATACCGGATTTTTGGATGAATCGGATAGAGACATCCGTCGCCCCTGCCATAACAACGTCTTAGGGTTAGCTCAACTCGGATATCCGAAAATGATTCATTCGGATCCAATGTATACTACATATAGCCCTATACTGCTCGAACAACGTATTTCATGACAAGATCTTAACTCGTACCTTCGCTTCTCGATGTTGTTTGATTGTACTGCTCTGCCAGCAGTTTCAATCTGAGAGCCGTCCGCCAGTTTTGTCTGTAACATCTGCCCTTTTCAAACAACACTCGATAGCTATCAAGAAAACTGTTTCGAAAACCAATTTCACTGCAATGCTGGAGTAATGTGGGACTCCCACAAAATATCGACGTTTCTGAAGCGTTCACAAAAAATGTCGTCCCTGCAGTCATAACAACGTTTTAGGGTTAGCTCAAAGCAAAGAAAATCGGTAACATTCCCTTGTATAATACAAGGAGTTCACTCAACGCACTCTATACTGTTCACTCGACTGACAATGTAGATAATGCTTACACAGATTTGTTCAGTCGAGGAGTAAGGCTATATTTGAGATTGCCCTAGTTAAACATTTATACAGCTGGATAATCTATGCTTTTCACTATAAGTTTAGCCCAGGGCTATGGCCTCAAGAAATAGGTATAGATAGGAAGAAACAGCACCTATCCTATGATTAGCACAAGTCAGCAGATGTGATGGCCAAAATGGCCGATATTGATCAACTGGTTGCTGAAAGCACATGACTCCCTCCTCGGTGTGCTGAATCTAGACGAAATTTGATAATCTATCGATATCGGCTGGCCAATAAATGTTAGCAATTGTTGCAATGTTTATCCATCGGCCACCATATTCCCATGCTTTCCTCCTCAAACCCTAAGGTATGAATCTCTGGATTTGACTCACTTAGCCCTAGTTTATACATGCGCCGCCACGCAGCGCGGAATCACGGTCGCCATCGATATCGATTTTTCGCATAGCCCCACCGTTATCTCTTCCGATCATAGTGTCGAGCCGCGCAGCGACGCAAGTATAACGCAGTTTCTAAAGATCGTTGCCTTGTTTTCACCGTGTCCATGTTTATTAACTGTTGATCATGGCGCACTATATAGTGCAAATAAATAAATAAATAAATAAAGTATAAACTAGGGCTTACGCAGACAGGTCGTTATAGCAGCACGTTTCCCAAACGACCGTCGACCTGCCACATCTTCATCTATCACATGACTTCTCGCATTTCTTCATGAGATTTTTTTCTCTAACGGTTCTACAAGCCGCTATGATTTTTTTTATAACGTTCCAACCTTTCGCCGATCCTCCTGCGGTAACCTATTACAGTTACAGCGCTGCATATTCTCTAGGGAGAACAGGTTCGGACAACATCCAAGTGCGCGGAGTAGGACCTGTAATTATTCATTGCAGAAAGTCAGTCAACAGTTCGAAAATCATTTATAATATATAACGAAGTCTTCAGGATTCTACTAGGAGTCTTAGCCAAAGTGGGCCGGTACTTGAACACAGCAGCAGGAATATTTAACACGCAGACGAACATTCGCAAGAGACTGGCGGACGAATTTACTGGCCGGCGAGATTGCCTTCTTCAGAGCTTGAAAGATGCCAAATCAAAGAGACCAAACGCCGTCTCAACCCTACAAAGGGCTATCCTACCAAATGTCACCTCACCAAATGTCAGGTACTGCAACCAACGCTACAAAGGGTTGTGAAGGCATTTGGCGGGACAACTTCTAGTTGATTTGGCTCCTTTCAGGCTCTGAAGAAGGCGATCTCGGTGAAATGTTGGCCATAAAATCCGTCTAATGACATCATGTTGAGGTCAACACAGAACAGCATCTCACAATGCCGAGGTTCACCAACAGTCGGCTTACAGCTATTTCTACGAGAATGTGTCATATAAAGTGCAAGGCATACAACAAAACCTAGTGGTAATATTAATAGTAATAGTTATTTCAGTTTGATTTCTAGATCAAAACCGTATTGGTGCTCTCCTAAACTAGATCCTTGTCCTTGTCGTGTATTTCACGAGTTATTTCGACACTGCACGGCTAATCTCTTAGACCAGCATGTTTAAAAATGGACTCTGCGTAAGGGAAGGGAGTAGCAGTAGCCCACTTTTCTTCTTTCTTTTTCGGATCGACTCAGAAGAGCGCGAACTTGGAAAATCTCGTTCTGATAAAGGGAATGAAAGCGAACAAACATACTCTCAACCATCCAGCCGCTTGTCTAGCAGTCCGGCATATTGGTACTCGCATAAGAACATGATCGGGTGAAGTTCGCCATTTGAACTTAACATGTAATACAGCCACATCCTCATCGTCAGTGTTCAAAATGGACTGAAGATCCATACGATGCTCAATAGCAACACACTGATAGATATCCTGAAACGTATTAGGCTTACAAAGCAGAACATGTAGTTAAATGAGGGCCACTCTTACCGATATTAGCACTTTGAAGACGTGTAACAATGGTCCCGCCTCGTAGTGCCGAGCTAGTGCAGCGATTTGAGACCGTACAAACCAAGGTCCTATCCGACAAGAGGGGTGCACGTAGATGCGCGGAAGCCAGACATCTCCTACAATGAGATGTGTAAGAAACATCAAGCTTAGCAAAGCTAGCTATCTTTCAATACGAGACAATGAACAATTAAGTTAAGGACAAAAGTACACAGAAATTCCTACATGCGTTTCGTTCCTATCCTTATACGGATGTAAGAAAATTAAATACAAAGAACATAAGAGCTTCCCCGGAATACCTCAGTAAGGACGGAAGCTCTTATGAATGTGTAAAAGACAAACGTACCTGAGTATATTGAAGACTAATGTCTAAAATAGAGAATTTTACCTTTTAGCCAAACCTCAGGCACGAAAGTTTTGTCATTTGCCTTCCTTCCTTGAAATATACTGCAAGGTTTGGCTGAATACTCATTTCGTAGAATGTCGAAGCGTACACCTGAATCCGTTTACTGTGTACGCACCACTCAATAGCTGTATACAGTGCACCAGCGCACCTTCATTCTTCATAGGAGGAAGTGATAAAAATGGCGCTTCTCCTACAAGAGGTATTTCGTGAGCGGAAGCAAAACCACATGGGAATATACAGTCCGACCTGCAATAATGGAGTATTTAAAGCGTTGCACAACTAACAATGGAAGCACTAGGCATACGTCGAGTACTCAGGCTACACTCTGAACAGCGCGTCTGATTTAACATGCCCTCCCCCATGCCTATCGCGCCCACGTCAGTCAAGCCTCCTTTTATAAAACCTCAAGCAGTCAATGAACTTTAAGTCTTGTTTTGGAAGGGTAATCGCTGACTTGTCCATCAACTAGCCACAGATTATTTCACAGTCTCAATACACACTCAAACTGCTATCACATTCGTGTATAATCGTCCTAGTTCGACTTTCGATAAATATTAGCGAATTGAAAATAGATATTCCAACATAGAATGTTCCATGTTCGAAATTGTTATGATTGCTCACGTTAATGTTATATTATTTGAGCTAGCTGTACCAGCTGTAGCTGTAAAGAGCAGTAGCGCAGTGAGAGGAGGACCCGTCTCTCGAGTGCATTCCGAAAAGAATAATCATCCCTATATTGTAAAGACACTATGCTATTATATATTTCATCGCAGTTCTATGGACTGTAGGCCAAGATTGTTACAGATTTTATTTGGCTGAGGTTTCAGCGTCTTCGCCTTTTTCGGAGGCTGAGAAACTCGATAACGCTTATGAAACTCTTCCTCTAGCGCCATGTCATCCAACAGGGTACAATTCTCGAGGAAAACAGAAACGAGACCGAAGTGTCCAGGTACCACGCAGAAACTTACCAAGCAGTTACCCACGAGGGCCATCAGTCACCGCAAACGGACAGACACGTAGGCGAATGCATTCAGCCCTGGGCACCAGCCGGTTCAAGCACCTTGGGGGACAGACCATGTCGATCAGAACCCATAGAGTCTGACGAAAGGTGCAAGTTCTTGGGATACCGTAGCGCACTCTTCCTTATGGTTGACCTGTGGGTTCTTGGAAGCGATCCAAAGCGCCTCAAGGGTCCGATGTGCTCATATGCCATTTCTCCAACCAAAATCGAAACGAATACCCATAACATTGCGCTCCATGACATCGAGGCCCGCTACCACACTGTTCGATAGGGGTAGGATTAATTGAGTATAAAAGACGAACTGAATAACGATGACATATACCATTTCAGAAAAACAAGAAGAGGAGACTAGTACTGAACGGTTCAATCACGTTCGGCTTTGTGACAACTTGAAAGACAGAAAAGAAGTATGAAAGGGGTCCAGTGTCGCTAGATGCATTAAAAGAGGTTCACAATCGAAGCTCATTATACGCGAACTGCAGGGGAAATAAAAAAATCGTACACACGGACAATTTTCACAAAAAAAAGATGCCGATGATACCGCCACGCCACTGCAGCTTCTGCGTGGCCTCTTCATACAAAGTAAGAACCAATGAAACGTTTAGCTGGTATGCGGCTCGCAAAGTATCGAACCAGGTTTGTACGGAGGCAACAACTTATTGAAAGAATTCGAATAGAATGTACTGTACAAGTCAAGTCTGCCCGACACCAAACAAAGAATAATGGGTAGCCTAGAAGCACTACAACTTGTAGTTCCATTTTTAACCAGTTCTCTGAGAACTCACAATAACGGCAGACGGCGGAGGATATCGGGCGCAAAGTTTACGTACAGTTAAAAATCCTTTTGGAACCTTTTTGCTGCATAACCAGTACAATTGCCCATGATTCCCGGTCATCGATAGAAATGGCACAGTTTGTTATCATTCTGACAAAAACAAAGTCTTATAGTCGTGCAACCTCGCGTAACTCATAATATAAATGATAGAATTAAGAATGATCAACCCAATAAAATGTTCCAGGGCTACTACTTATGCACTAAATCATGTAGGGCCTTTGAATATGTATTGGGACTTCGCAGCGAATTTTGTGGGCTGTCGATGAAGAAGTCAGACCTTTCCAGACAAGATTGCGAGGTGGGAGCCCTTGTAAAAAAAATTGGTTCTGTTACATCGAACCCTAATTTGATCATGAGCAGAACCTTGCAAATGAAGAACAAGGTAAGGCGTGCGACTAACCCAATTGGAAACATCAGTGGAGGATTTGGAGTCGTGTCGCAGCTGAGCTCGATGAGTACAAGATTGCGTACTGCTCGGTGAATAAGAGCCGCATACATCACTCCTTGTTGATAGCAGAAAACCTGTAAACGAATAATTTCTACCGCAACCAATAAGCACATCAAGCCAAAACTCAATGAGTCCCATTTTCGGAAACATCAGATTTAGACAAAAAGGAAAGAGCTAAGCTCACCTCAACATGCCGCATAGGGGTGATTTTAGTATCTCTACTCGATAGTGGCTCGAAATTGGTCTCATTCGTTGATACCTAGAACAGGAATCTCCGATAAGGTGTCGCAGGAAAACAGACCGTTACGTACTCCCGAGATTCCCCAGTGCGCAGCGTACGACTTCCAGCTCCATCCAGCATCGAACGCCCCTCGTCCTCTCAGAATAATAGAATTATGTGGAACTGACAGTTGGAAGCCAATCGAATCGCAGAACCCTTGAGGAAAGATGCCGTGTGACCCTCGGTGGGCGACTACCTGGAAAGCAAAATTGAAATAATATAGTTT
>CANDYH010000956.1:0-14124 GCA_947396885.1 Heligmosomoides polygyrus polygyrus | reverse complement strand
GATTTCCCACTTAGTCGAACCAAATCTTTCATCCCTCATCCTTAATCTTTCCAAACCATTTCCCGTGGGTTGCTAGCAGACTTGTCTCGGTAGGATAAAGCACTAAATTATCACCGCAAGTCATTGTATAGGCCGTATACCCTCCCAAACCACCCAAATACCCTTAGCGACATCCCGTGCAAGTACAGTGCGTGGCGCATCCCAAGAAGGATTGATTCCTTCATCTTTTTTCCCTTGTTATATGTTCATTCTCAAGTATACCGTTGTTGTGGAATAGGTACCACATGAGTAGGGAGGAGGAGAGGAGGGTGAGGCGTCCGCTTGAAAAACATACACGCTTGCAGTTCGTTATTATTCGTGCAGCATTCTCCTGATTAAGTTCATTTTCTTCCCAAATTTGGACGGGTGTAGCGCAGTCGAAGGAGGTGCGGCTGTCGCGTGCACCCGATACCAGCTGCTTGGTTCCGTTTTCCCGCCCAGGCCAACCAAGCCTTCCATCCCTGTGGCGCAGAGGAACTGGAGCAGACTTGTCTCGGAACAATAAGTCGCTGAATTGTTCATCGGATTACCTCCGCAAGTCGGCCATATACGCATTCAAATCGTCTTCACGGCACCTCGTAGAAATGGAATGCGTGACGCATCCCAAAAGAGATCGAGTAACGCCGTCCTTTATCATTTTTCTTATCTCCCTAAATTTTAGAGATTTGATTTCCTGACAAACTAAGGCCTCCTTTGTAAGAATAGTCCCTAACATTCCAGAGGTAATGGAGTCGTCCCTGGAATGCAGGAGTATCAGATGCCTTTTTCACTCGTTGTTTGCTCCTGCATAGTAGATGCACCTGGAAATAATAAAGTGTGGGCCCTTATGAATTATAGATAAATCCGAAAGGGATCTCCTCACTCTTGCTGTTGTTATTCTAATAATCTGTGAAGTGCCACGCCATTCAGCTTTTTCTGTTCCGTACAAACTCTTACTTCTCTATCTTACAGCACTATTTCTTTAAAAATACTTGGTTGATCCGGCGCTCTATTCTTGGAAACAATTTCGATTTCGTGGGCGTATTTCCTTCTAAAACTGTTATGAAACCAGGCGTTAACTTCTGCAGTGAAGGAAGACGTTTCTTGTTGTTAATATGACTTTAAAAGCTGTTGTTCGCTATGATCTTTAAATGGCCGATTTCAAAAGCTCTGATGCGAAGATTTATATGCGATTCAGAAGTTTCGACTTCTGAAGTCTGTTCTAAAAGTTGACCATGTGCTTCCTTCTTGCAAAGAGTTATCTCTTGGGGAGCCTTAGTAGGAATCCGCAGTTGTTAGACATTTAGCTGTTCCGTCCTCGTTACTCCCTTTGTCAACTTAGGACGGATTCTTGCCTTCTAGCAAGGTTAATCCTTCTAGTTAATCGAGACTATGTGTTTGAAGAAAAATGTCAATACATATACCTATGAGTGATGCGATTTTTCTTCTTTCCTGACGTCTTGAATGAAATGCTGGTAGGAATGTGTATCCTAATAGATGCTATAATTGTGATTGAAAAAACCCTTCCCGTTCATAAAGTAGTCCCATTCAAAATTTGGATCATCATTCAATGGCTTGCAGTACCAACAAAATGGAATGCTGTGAATGGGCTTTTATTTGATTGCCTTATTTCCCTTTTCATTACTATCGTTAGTTCAGTGAACGTAAATCCTAAGCGACGTCCTCAACTAATGATTCAGAAAGCAGAACATTGAAGCCTTCCTCATTTTTCGCGTTTTTCCACTTCGGAAAGAGTGCATTTACCCGAGGCTACTAGAGAATACCGCTCGAGAATGTTGCGTTTGAGATTTCCTGTCATGGCTAGGTACCCGAGTGAAGTGTGGCTTCTGCTCGCAGTATGGGTTGACTATCAAGATCTGTGAAGGACTACTCAGGCTTTTAATGTGCGCTGTCAAAAAATTGATCTGCCTGTACCCGCAGAACTGACTGGCCATCAATTCCCGTTTCTCTATTAGACTCGACACCTGCAGCTCGCGTAGCTTTCCAGAAACACTAACGGATGACTTGGTGATGGCCAGTGCAGTGGTGTCGGCATTAGCCGAAATCCAGCGAGTGTTTTTTCCGCGATTTTTTCACTGCTCGTAACAGGCACAGAGCTCGACGGGCTTTGTTCACTGCGGCTATACACAGCGAGGCGAGAGGCGCATCCAGTAATTTGGAGATTCCGATTGCCATCTGTTTGTTGTTTGTTTGTTTGTTGACGTTGCCGACACTGCGCTCGCACAACTCGCCTCTCTTTACCCTTGTCATTATCACTGTTTGCTCAACGATTCCGTGCGTCTCCAGTCTCAACTTTCGAGGACGGAGTGCAGAGGACTATGAACTCTTTATTTAGACGGGATTAAGGTTCCAGTTTCTGATTTTTGAGTGGCCTTGATTTAAAGGGATCGAAGGTGGTATGGAATGATTTTAAGTGTGAAGACCTTAGTATTTTGCTGAGGAATGAACCTAGTGGACTCCCACGAGGCACTCCCACAGCTTGTCAGGACTCACCTCTCTAATAGTCGTCCCCATCAGGCATCGTCAACAACCGTTTCTTTGCTTCAATTCCACGCACATTCAAGGTCCGCTTGCGTTTCGATTCGCTCTACCACAATTTCATGCCGTTTGCTCATGAGTCAGTGCATTCGTTTGTCAACCTTCCTTAAAGCTGTGCTGGCGTATTACAGCAAATCCCATCTCTATAACTACTGCCCTGCTAAGAGAGCAGTTCCCTGTCGTGACGGTATAAATTTCCAGTTGTTTTCTCGCTTTATGTTATATGAAACGCTTGCTAGTAGCAGTATCCCTAAGCGCAACGGTTTCACGTATCAGCTCAGGTGTTTGACATCGTCCCGGCTTAAAACGATTTTAGACGGTCATGCGTGATATGGGTAGTGAAGGAACGGCAACGTTGGTAGTTTCTGCACTAAGAGAAGGCAAGATAAAGGTCGGCGTTAGGTAATTCCTTTGCGGAATGTGTCACGCATTCTCTTCTTGTACTGAATCTTGCGGATTCTGTCTTAATACGTATTGGCCCGTGCTACTTCGCAGACTTATTAACCATGTCTGGAGAGATGGAATCCTTTGCTGGTCTATCCGGTACTCAAACCAAAACCTCGATGACGTGACAGAAGGCGCCTCCTCCATTTGCGTTACCATGCACCCACGTTTGTTACTAAATTATTTGAGAATTTTTGTAAAAATGATAACGACTTGAGACGAAGGGATGGCCAACTTTCCTTAAAGATGTGCTATTGCCCAAGCGAAGTTAGAATATTTGTATATCCTACATAGTTTTCCTTAGTTTTCCCTTGATTTCTTCCACTTCTGTCTCTCTGGTTATCGCCATTATGTGGTGTCCGCAAAATAATGAAATTTTCCAATCGAGACTCTGTCAACTATAATTTAAAAAATCAGTTATTCTTCTCCTCACTGCTGAATTTGAAGTTTGGTTGTCTCGCAGAGATACAATTTCATGGAGACATAATTGCGTATCTGCTATATACATATCTTTCAAAGAATGCCCACAGATAGCATGCAAATCGCTCAATACGGATAGTCCCTTGTTGGATCCTCCTTTCATTACATTCATGGGAAAATGTCCCATCTATAATATGTCAAATTGAGAGACTCGTGGGCGGTCAATGGATAGGGGTCGATAGTTATGTTTAAGTGGTGTACGCCTCCAACAGTGGTATGGAGGGTTGATCTGTCGCGATTCAAGGATTAAACTCGCTCGTGCCCACAGTTCTGAACAACAGCGATGTTCTGATCGATCCAGCAACGCTTCTACATTCGCGTACGAGGTTGCATTTTATCACTATGAGAATTCTAATCCAAAACCAAGAAAAGACGGTGCACTATCCTTGGATGCAACAAGTGCGTTTCCTCCCGCAAACTCTCGAGCCCTAACCTTACAAACCTTGTTTGAAACACGTTACACGTACGTACTGTACTTTCTGTATTAACAGTGTCACTCAATTTGTGAATTGTCTATTCATGTCTAACTAATCAGGGGCCAATGCTAACAAAATACAGCCAAAATTAGTGTAAAAATTTTTGGGGTAAGAACATGGTAAGAACAAACGTTACACAGAAATGGTCGCACAATTGGTCTACTAATCGCACCTTTCGAAGTTCGATTTTTTAGTTTTTTATAATTTTTATTATTTATTTTTATTTGCGTTCGATTTCTTTAGTTTCTTCAATGGATATTCTTATCGAGCTGCAGTTGAACGAGAGAATTCAGTTCCTACCTTTACCCAAGGTTTAATTACCCAAGTTTGAGTCATCTGTTGCCTCCTTACATGAGCAGAGGTGATAAAAACTTCGAAGAGCTGGCTGGTGAGAAATCGAACGTCTTCTTCTACTTGCATCGCAAAGCCATATTCGAAAAATAGTGTTTCGATAGAAAGAAGAACTCGCCATGCACGTCGGATGCGCTGGCCAGAGCTGGATTCATCTACTCTGGAACAAAGAGCGAACCTGCCACAGCAACATGTGTGTTCTGTTTCAAGGAGATGATCTTCGAGGAGCAAGACAATCCATGGGAGGAGCATAAATCGCATACAAAAAAACTGCGCGTTCGTCGAGGTGAATAAACTCGACGAAAAAGAATGAACAGTTGGGGACTTCACACACTTGGCAGCCGTCGCATAGCAGCTGAGCAGAGAAGGAAGATCTTGGACGAAGCGGAAAACTTCTAGAAGGCCTCGGAAGAGATTATACAGATGGCCGAAGGGACGTTGCAGAGTCGAAGATGGTCTCCGTTCAGTGAAGGGTCTCATGATCGTTCCACACTGTCGGGTTTGCATGAATTCATTCTGCCACTTTGTGCAGGTTTACTATGTGCAGTTTACGAGGTCACTAATTCACTTGTTTTATCGGTATTTCTATGTGCACTGCGCATTAGCAATCTGTCCTATCTGTTCCACCAACGCATTCTTTAAATGCGTTCTTCCCCGAACAGAAATACTAGTGTCAATTCATGCCCAACTGGGAATTCTACTTTCTGTCAACAAAAAAACCTACCAGTTCCCCATTCTATGATGGATGGAATTATTATCATCTAACTTCTTTGCCTGAAGGGTGCACCTTGTCGCTGAATTAGACCTTCTGCGATTCATAGCTGTAACATTTTCAAGAAAAGCAAGGTCCTGTTGTTCCTCTCAGTGTTTTGCCGGGCTATCCGCTTGATATTGCTGGGATAACATTTTAAAACTACCGTTAAAATCCCCGCACTCGAGATATAGTTTCCATCTGGAAGATCTTCCAAGAGGCCCTTAAAGTAATATGAAGAAAAGGTGATTGGGTGAACCATATGGTTAGATGCTAACCTTACCATTAGATTGCTCGGACCTGTCTAAGCAACGTATTTCCTAAGCTAATGCCCAACAGTCTATTAGGATTAGATGGCTCTTACCAGACTCTCCGTCCCTCTCTGTGAGCCATCCATCGTTCTTATCTCGCGTTATTCATACTCGAGAGCCCATTTACAATACAGAGCTCTGTTTATGTTATCTCGTCCCTGCCGTGCAGATGCTTACAGCTAATCCAGTGCCAGAATGGCTGAGACGGAGGGCATTCCCAACGCATTAGGGCAAGTCGTTTGGCCGCTGCCTCTCTTGTTGGTTCTCTGTGTGGCGTCTCCCTGAGGGTTTTTCCTTGCATAATACGCTCATTTTCGAAAGCAGCAGATCTCAGAGACGTTCAATCTCTCGTTGCAAATGTTCGATTTCTTTATTCAATGATTCCTTAAATGGCATTTTAGCTTCCAATTTTCACATCTGTAAACTCTCCGTTCGTCTCCCAGTGAGCTGAACCCTGAGTTTTTTCAGCACTGCTTCTGCGTGCGCCATCTAGCCGTCCGGAGATTAATTTAGCCTGGAGCAGATTTGGCGTCTAATTCTGGAACAGTACCTTTATTTTAAGAGATAGATATTAGAATAGACGCTGAAACATGATATTGATGGTCTACTGGGTTGCCATCTACAATCTTGATGTATAATATTAGTTGCACTGCTCTACAAGGGAACTGTGCGAGCTATTGGACAGAAGTGGATGACATTCTGGTTGATCTGCTCCTTCTTTTCAGGCCTAGGTATCGTACTGGACCTTGCGCTGAAATCTGTGTGCGCGTGATATCGTTGCGTCACATTAACGCATCTGCTGGTTTCTCTGAAGCATTCTAGTTACATGCAGTTTTGCATCGGGTCCTCATGTTTCCAGATGAATTTCCAAATTTTCTACACTCCTTTCCAAATTTACCTGCACTTCCGCATACTCACCGGTCTAATTGTTGATGAATCCGGCCCCTAGCTCATGAAGTCTTGTGGAAATGCGAAAACTGGGTTGTCGTAAAGAAAAGGAGTCGATGGAGGGGTAAAATGGAGTCTATGCATCGACTATGCCGCTCTTGTTAGCAACTGATCAAGCAGCTTTCGAAGCGATTCATTAGAAAAACGGCTGTTGCCCGAACTTCTTTTCCCACGCATTCGTAAATCACTTTGTTAGAGCTATTGACCACTATAATTCAAATGGAGCTGTTAAATCGCAGAACTGGACGTGGCCAAGCGATACCGTCTACCGAGGAAATCCATTAAAGACGTCATATTCGAGATATGATATATCGCATGAAAATTCGCGTAGAAAAGTAAGCCATAAACCCGAATTGTGATCCTAATGTGACCCTCGCGCAGCATTTGTATGTAATGTGCAGAGGCTGATTTTCATGAGCTAGGAAAAAATCCATCAATATTCCTGTTGTCGGAAACACACATGCAGGAATATGTGGTGACTCAGATAGACGGTGAGACTGAGACGAGTCGCAGATGGTGGTTACTCACTGCCTCTATTTTTAAAACCAAATCTACTGCATCGTTATCACCTCAAAGCCCTCGTTTGATCAGAGGTACCATGATAGATGTGCATTCTCGCCATTTAGTTCCTTTTGGGATGTTACCTCTACGTGGAGACAAGGCGAATGCGTCTTTGCTCTATAAATTTACCAAATAGGATGCCTTTGTTGAGATTCAGTTCAATTCGTTTCAATTTATGCCTAGGTCGCCTGGTACAGAGGTTATTATTGTTTCTTATATTATTGGCTTATTAAGCACTCTTTTGCATAATCTGTTGCAGGAATGTTTAGCTGCGATCAAGACTCTAGATCCACCTGTGGATCAAATTTATAGACCAAAGACTGCTATTAGTGCAGGGTGTTAACGAGAAGATAATACCCCGACGTAAGCATCCTGCCTGTGTTAGTAGTGCGGTCCCAGTTCCATCAGCAGCCAGAGTTCAGCCACAGCTCGACACTTACGAGAACTCGTTGTCATGCTCTTTCCAGTCAGGATTTGTTTCCTTTTCCCCGTAGCAAAATCTCCTGGAAAGGTTTCCCGGGAAAGCTTCAATTATCTGTAGGCGATCCTATTCTAAAATGTATTAGTAATCACTCGATCTCGTGACTTGTTTCCCATTGCTCCATGTGCGTCCATCGATCCCCTACACCTTCGAAGACTACAATCTCGCACCAGTATTGTACATATAACTTGTCCTTTCATTGTTTCTCGTTACATCGAAAGTTCCAGTCGTTTTATTCAGAGTAGAGATCTATTCATGTCCAGGAAGAGAAATGGATGAAATAGTGATAGTTCATCACCTCAAAGAAATTTTTGAATAAAAAAACTTCCGATTAGTTGTTGTAGCGATCAAAACTCTAGCACCAGGGGGACTCGAACCAGCACCCGCTACTAACCGGACAGGATGCTTTACGCCATTCCATCACCGCGCTTTTGCATCAACACCTCGGGATCACTTTGAACTAATATGACTACTATTTGCCCAATAGCTTTCTTTAGCAGAGGTGTGCCGAGCGTAGCAGTTTTGCCCGTGCTTAAAATATCTATCTTCAGCAGTAGTAAGATAATTTCAGTTTAAAAATCCAACACATCACAACCTTCGGTCTGCTTCGTTGTATTCCTCTAATGATCTTATTTCGTCTTCTTCTTGTTGTTTATTTCATTCTGCTCAAACTGTAGTTTATTTTACTAATCCTTCATCCTATGAAAGAGGAGGGGGGGATTGAATTTGATCTCAACCTATCTTATTTACTGCCATTCTGGGCCCTTTAGTGTGGTGTGTCGATTCCCCTAATCCTGCTTTGAAACTCTCCGTTCTTCCTAGTTCTCAGCACAACCATTTCCAGGCTTTTCCACCGTATACTTACCGAGTTATGTGTTACAAGTTACAGTTACAAGTTGTGACTCTATTCACCTACGTTACCGTGCGCCCTCTTCGTTTCTGCGTTGGTAACCTACACTCTGCACTGGTGTGCGCTTCTGCACCAGCAACAGCTGTTTGCCACCATCAAAACCTGCTCCATTCGATTCCTCAATTCGATTGTGACATACCAAGCAAAAACAGTAACCAGTTGACGTTCAAATCGAATGGAAAATTCGTGGCGTGGATCTTTTTTTCGAGAAATGTTTCACCTCCGCACAGTTGAGAAATTTGAGTGAATGCCTCTCTCCCGTTTTCTGCTATAATCCTCTCCCTTTTTCGTGTTCATGTCTAACATGTGGCGAAGTCTAATCCTATGGAAGTTTCTTCGAGGAGGCACTCGGCAGTTCCGGGCTGCCGCTTGCTTCCCTGTCGCCGCATGCCACCGTTCGCTTTCTGTGTCGGGCTCATTATTCTTCGCCGTTCTTGAGCCGGTAATTTGCCGCGTCGTTGTCGCACGTCTTCCTCGCGCTTCGGTGCCGATTCCAACCGCCTTCAAGCATACTCGTCCTTCTCCAGGTGTTGTACCGAGTTCGGATCGACGAACGGTTGTTGGCGCTGTGCCAGTGGCGATATAGACCACGCACCCCCTTAGGCAACGCATTCTACAATGGTGAGTCGAGATTCAGTTTCGGTCATCGATTTTCGCGTCCTTCCATTTTCCGCGCTCGTATCGACAATTATCGATTGCTAACCACCGAGGGAATGGCGGTTTCCCCGAATCTATTGTGCGGACCGGGCCATCCCGTTTTCTCCGACCGACGGACGGACGGGGGCGGCGGGCGTTGTCCCGCTTTCTCTCACCTCCTGACCACTTCCAATGGAGCGGTAGTCGATCATCGTCCCGCCTGACATGGTAATTCATCTCTTCCGTCCCATCCCAGCCTATTCTTGCACTTGGCCGTTTCTGACCGCTTCGAGCTTTCTGAAGTGCGTCTTCTTCGTTGCTGTTCCTATGGTTGCTTGCCAGCACTTTTTTGTCTCACGGATCGTGTTCAACGGTCACTTCTTGCGTGGCAGCCGTATCTAGCATGCCTTTCATCTGAAGATACAATCTCTAAGCGAGGATGAAATGCCTTTGATTACTATCTGCTCTCGAATCACTTCTTCTTTTTTGCCGGCAACGCGAAGAACGTCAGTGTGTACTCTTATGTAATCTGAAGCATCCCCTTCAATGCGCCACAGCCTCTTTTCTTCAGTTTTTTCGGGCACGTCGCAGAATTCCAATGGCTGCTCTATGCCATTCCTTCGAAGCGCTCGAAACTTCTGCCTGACCGCTGCTGCCGCACTCAGCCGCTTGCTCTCAATCACACAGTACTTCCGGCTTCCCTGTTTTTTAAAGCCATAGTATGCTAGGCATATACGAGGGGTATATACTAGGATGTGGCCAGTGTTCTCGCTTAACAACGGCTTCTCGTAAAGCTCGTAATCTGGTTGAATTTATTTATTTATTTGTTTATTTATTTATTTATTTATTTGTCAGCGTCAGGAGCTCGGGCTTAACGCTTTAGAGGGGAAAGAATAAAGCGGTGACAAACTGCTAGAAAGCAACTTGATGGCGATCTAAGGGGAAGGCGGATTTAGCACAGGTGAGCGGCTCAAATCTTTTCTGTCAGCGGGAGAACTGTTTCTATCAGCACTATTAGCGACTTCTGAATCAAGGAAAACTGCGCATCGTTCCAGCCGGAACAACTTGAAGAGGTTTAAAGATTAAAAATATTGTTGCTAAATAATTCTATAACGGCTTTTTAATTTTGTACATGTGCTCATAGTTATAACATTCCCGTTTAATAGAATTAGGGGTAAATAAATATATGAGTAAAGAATCCTCAAATTCCTTTATTATCATAATAACATGAAACAACGAAATAATGATCGCAACAAAAAGGGCTATAATAGCAAGGACAGTGACAACAAACAACAGTAAACATGTATTGCTTTGCCACTATTTTCCTAAAAAAACAAGTTTAGAATTTCATTGATTACCCCGAGCCTCATCAGTGAAAAAATAACAAATTGAGCTAATTTTTAATACAGCATAGGACCATAACTCTAACGGCGGCAGTTCTCAATGAATTGACACGTCGAGAATTTCCGTCCACCACAATGTTTCACAAAATTGCCTTGGTTCCCTGTATTTCCCTTTAATTCCATATCTTGTTTGCTCTACCAACGCTTTAATTTGACAACTGTTTCTGATTTTGGAAAGCAGTACTTCGAGCTAACATCGACAGAAGCATGGCTCAAAATATGTGCTCCTTGTCGCTTAAAACAAGTAATTACTAGTACCCACGCGCAACACTGAAAGAGGCCAACATACGCCTTTCATGCAACAGATAGGTTTTGATCTTAGAGATTGGGTTGAAGAAGTCATTGGCAAGCCTGGGAATGAATCCTTGTTCAAAATATTCATTTGCGTCTGTGGAGTGATGTTTACTAGCATCCATAACTGGCATTGAGAGTTCAGCCGCGGTTTCGGTCATGGTTGTTGGGTATTGTGGCGCTGTAGACGTACGTGGATTTTCAACTGAAAATGGTTTCAGCAGGTTTTGTACGTGTGTTGGTGAGCAGCGCAATCTCCGCATCCTTCAGTTACGTGGGCTCCCAAGATAGGCCTGTTTTCACTAGGCTTCAATGTCGCTCTCTGATGCTCCAGGGCCAAGGTGCGAAATTTCCGGCAGAATACGTGCATCCTGGGCAACCACCTGCGGCCCCTTTTTGTGGTTGCATTCCAGTGCCGGTTCTGCAGAACCAATCCGTTTTTCCTGGCGGTATCGACCTGTTCGCGGTGCAATGTGTTTTCATGGAGAGGTGTTGGTGTTATCAATAACACGAGGAGGCTTGCGTCTCAAGCCGTCAGATGAAGTGCAGTGAATCACAGCCGCATCGACGTCGCCGGCAGTCAGTCTTCTCTTCGCTCGCGCTCGCTCCCGTCTGCCGTCGTCGTCCGATTGTTCACCTTGCTCGGCTTTTATTTCGGCGGGATCGATCCCCACAGACCATGCTCACGCACACATGCACACACACTCGTCGCCGTCGCGGCTGTCACAGCTCTGCCATGAATTCGAACGACACTTCTCCTCGCTGGCCGCCGCTCCGCTTCCCGTCCCCAAATATGGTTATTTTCGCAATTGCTGGCGCCGCTTCCGTCGCATACGCGGCATCCATATGCGCCCCTCTATTCATCGAGTACGAATTCTATTATACGGACGGAAACGCTGCGGGCTTATGAGCCAGAGGAGGTTCAGATTGCGCATCGGGACCATGCCAGGCATGCATTGGCTCCGAAGCAACTCTCCCCGTACTTTAGGAGGGGCACTTTGAGGAAAAAGCAAATATTCTACTGTTTTATTATGTACCACCTCCGCTTTAGACTGGTCCTCTTCAAGTCAAGATCGGCACTTTTATGTCAAACTGGACACTTTGTCTTATCCCGAACATTTCTTCTGGGAGCGTTGTAAGATGATCAAAATATTTTCGATTTTAAGATACCGATAAAACTCCCTACATAACCTTTGTTTATTTATTTATTTTTGTTCTATTCGTGGTGGGGATATATGATACATACACTTAAAACGGAGGGACAAAGAATTAAGTTTTATTAGAAAACGGTAACTCACAAAACAGCTACCAGAAGTTATATAACAGATGTTCGTAACTCTGCAAACAACTGCGACAAGAATTTAGTCGACATTATTTTATTTAAGGCATGTAGGGAATAAAGTAGGAAAGTTTCGTTCTCCGTAAGCAGTGAGCTGAGCTTCCGCTGCCTCCTATATGTCAAAAATGAAAGTCTGAATGTGGTCCATACAATAGGAGCATCTAGCCGAAGCCTGCTGCTTCTTGTTCTTACCACTTGATTGCGTAGAAACTGCAGAGGATTTATGTGGACTTTGCTCGTGACTATCTTAGACAGAACTTTTAGACCAGCAACCACCCTTTTACATAGGTCTTATGGTTAGTCCGAGTAATCTGTTTCTTTTTTGACCGTTTGAGATACGCGAGTAATTTACGCCAAACGGCAGGCTGTCAGGAATGATTATAGCATTTGAATAATCCTTATTCTTGTACTTCTAGCTGTAGGAACGTGTTCAAAAACGGTGTGAACCATAGGAAGGCAGAAATTTCCAGATGTCAGACGAAAAGAGTTCGACACGCACTCATACAGCGCGCCACGATGTTTGCTTGTCTGATAGCGTAGCTCCTGTTTGCCTACATGAGGTAGTGCACAAGTCGGTGCTCCAAAAAACGCAGAGAATGCAATACTCTGTTCAGCTTCACGTAGAAACCACTTGCACACACCATCATTCAAGTCATCGAAGTATACTGGAAGAATCTGCGACGCAACCTCTTCGTTCAATACACACGGACATTGCTGCCTTTCTGCATTTAAAACACACCTGAAATATTTTCGATCTTAAGGGTTGAGAATTTTGTGGCCTTTCAAGCACAATGCACATGCGTGCGTTTAATCTAATTTTTTTCAGTGAAAAAGTTTACTTTGATTTTATTACTCCAACAGATCTAGATTAATTTGAAACGTTCGACTTTGGAAAATAGTAGAAATAGTAAATATGATAGTTTCTACAAATATGATAGCTCGATCTGGCACTCTAAGGTTCGTATCAGAATTTCCTTCTCCGATGTTGTTTTTGGAACAAGTCTTGTGTAGATAGCAACCTTGTCACTTGAGCTTCTTCCATCCTTCCAAATGTAACCTAGATCTTCGAAAACTTTAAGATTCAGCTCTAACCAGGGAATTGTATAAGATTCAAAAAAATTTCTGAGGTCTGGCATTTGCAGTGGAGGATTTGATTTAAGCAGATCTTTTTCCCAAAGTTAGATATTCCATTTTAACTGTAAAATTTCCCGATTTTGTTGCTCTCGGCATATCGTTGTCTAATCTCATTTCCTTTTGTTTAGAAAACTTTGTGAGAAAATTATAACAGCATGGAGCTCACCCATTTATTCCTAGCGATCCAGTAGATGAGCTCTAGCAATCCAAGTTGGCGGGCCTGTGTTATAAGAAAATACCCGTGAGGGATGAAATTCGCCGTCTCTTGCACTCTATATTTAGCCTTGCGTGTTCCTTTAGCCTGGAAGATGCATCGCAGGAATTGTCAGAGAACGCTTTTTACATCTGTTTGATCAGCGTTGGCTTTAAGAACTAGTGCAGGGCTCCGCATGCTGAATAACTATCTATCCTAAGTGGCCGACAATTCCCTGCATCACATTTGGTTTCAGGGTTGATGCCGCTGTTCATCATGTTTCCAGTGATCCCATGAAACGGTTTTTGTTCGGAGTTTGATGCTCCCCTCACGTTGTTTATTTCGTGCATCCCTCACCCCTTCATCTTCTCACCCATTCTTTTCACGTATGAATTTTCACGACGCGACTTGTGGGGAACATGCCGTTGGGAAAAAGATGTTATGGTCGGCCTAAGTTGGAGCATCCCGTGTTTTCGTTTGCCGTCGTTGACGATGCCAAGCCGCATTCCTTTTGCTCAATAAGCTATGCCTTCAGGCCTTGCTCCCTCCCATTGAATGCCGATGAGAGGCAAGAGTTTGGAACCGTATCTCGTCCCTTCGTGTGACGCAGTTCAGGCGGAATGCATTTGCATTTCTCTTTTATCATTCGCCCACCACAGGAGTTTATTGCCGTGAGGGTTCCAACAGTTTCTATCCTGATTCACCATTTTACTCCGAGGGTGTGGAGGAACGGTTTGGGGTATTCAATTGCCTCTTGTTCTTAACTCCAGCGTTCAGGCATATGAAGACGATGCGTCGAAAGAATGGGTAGTTGATGAGAGTATGCCTTAAAAGCCTT
>CANDYH010000955.1:0-15048 GCA_947396885.1 Heligmosomoides polygyrus polygyrus | reverse complement strand
AACCCTAGTTTTTAAGCCAGAGGAATACTGTTACCGTGTTTCTTAATGGCAACGATCAGCAGAATCAAGCCGTTTTCATGATGAATAAAAAGAATCACCGCGTGCTGAGAAATTCCACTTTGAACTTGAAGACTAAAAATCCATTTTATTTCTGAACTATCTAATCCAAACTTGCAGTTATAATATATGGTTATAGGAAATTTAAAAAGTGAATGGCGAAGGGATTCAAAAGAAAAAAGACGCGTGGGTAATTTTCGCATTGGACGAGTTTCAAACACTAAAAAAATTTATATGCCCTATTGGCGAACTATTGATTATCAAATTAATCAGCAGACATTGTCACTATCAACCAGCTCTTTTCTATTCTATTCCTTATATTCTAAGGGATATTAGATTCTAAGGGATTTAAAAGAAAAAAGACGAGTGGGTGATTTTCGCATTGGTCGAGTTTTGAACATTAAAAAATTTATAAGCCCTCACCCAAATTATGGGACGAACCATATGCATGTAAAGATCAGTTTTTTTCAAATATCTCCGTCAAGGTCTACTTGGAGACGGTCGTGGCCAATCACGCAGGAAACTCGTCATACATACATCTTACTGCAGTTTATTCTAGCAGTTTACTACCGCTACCTTACTTTACAAGTTACTCATGACCTAGCGAACGAAGGATATGTGAGCATGACACAAGAGCTATCACGGTGGTTTCTAGTTGCGCCCAAAATTGGTTGAAAGAATTTGAAAGCAGAGTATGCTTCGAGCTACCTTGATCGTTTCTTTTGACAGACCTAGAAGCCTTTGTGACGACGTGTCGCGTTACCCGTACTCAACTAAGCACTCTGTGCAACACAGGCTGCAAATGCCATCAGTCACACCACCGAAATTATGGAAATTCGAACTGAACAGAACGATATGTTTTAGACAAGCTCAATAGGCTGCCTCGAAGAAACTCGGCCGACTCTAAAAACTAGTCACTGGAGTTAAATGTAATAGATGTTGTTCTAGAAGACTCCATCGCGAGCCAAGATTCAATATGAAATTCAAATATGAGAGAACGTATGAAAATTGTGAGACTGTTGTGATAAACGTTACATGACGATCTAAATTCACACGGTCCCCACACTCTCTCGGTCAAGATTTTCGCGGAAGAAAATGTTAATCGTGCTCTAGGAATGCAGACCGTGACCTAGCGTCGAACAAACGGTATCAAAGGTGTGACTAATTTTGGTGTCAGTGCACTGTTCTGGCAAATTTGTTTAGTCCTACATTTCAAATTTAGATGCGTGTACATAGAGATAGCGCAGATCTTATAGGGGTATATGTCGTGTAGGTGAGCAGCATTGGAAGGTGGGAACGCCTAAACCAATAAGATCGCATTGAATGGGCATTCCATCCAGAGTGCATGCACTGTTGGTACCCTGGCATGTGTTCGGCCTGTGCTCTGTTTGTTTATCATTGGTTGGCGCGCTTCCTCCTGCCAATGCTGCTCACCTACGCGACATGTACCCTTACAGGAAAGAACCACTGAAATCAGCGGAGTAAGCACTCTAAATCATTGAACGGGTTTCACGCTGGCAATCAGTCGAAGGGGTGTAGTGCGCGCTGCAGTCGTAGGACGAGCCAACTGTCTCTGTAGCCCGAATCAAAGCTCCTGGTTCGGATGTCGGCCAGGTTTCCATTCATTCGGGGGAGGCACCAAATTTGTTGGAAAGAATAAACCACTGACTCCGTCTGTTAGGCGCTGCGACGCACTGTGTAAGCGAACTATGCTGAATACCTCCACGATATCCCGGAAAGTAGAATACAGGGCGGATCCGAGACAGGAGCTGACAGAAACCGTTATCCCTCACCAGTCGAGGAGAAGTTCTCGTTGCGAATTAGTTCTTGACTGACACGAATCGCTGTACATGCAAATATCACACTCGAGACTAACTATCCCTAATGGTAACAAAAAGCGTCGTGCCACGACTACCACATTCTAGGACCAAATAGAGAAATACAACCCGGTGAAATGTAAAAAGAAAGGCCACGCACTAATAGCCACCATCCGGGAAAATCTCACCACCGGATAAAACCATGAAGAAACGGGGCTGGTTTCTGCAAAACTGTTTCACTCGGCCTCTGTTGTAATACATTAATACATCGCTCTAGCTTGCCCTCCAACAATGTTTCGACACTGCTGAATTTGCTAAAAGAATGATTATGAATTCGAACAGATGATAGTTCTTTCCAAGGTTTTAAGAAATGAAAATGAAGTGACTTCTACGCCATTAATTGTTGATATTGTTAATTTATTTATTTATTTTGTACATGGAGAGCCACGCAGATAACAAATCAAATACGGTTAACAAACAGCATGTAAAGCAAAAATGAACAAAACAATTAGTCATCAAACGAGTAAACTAATAAGCGTCCCGAAGATACCTGTCAACGAGTTTTTTGTACTGCCTCAAGGAGTTAGGTAGAACGTTTTTCTTTGAGAGCTTCAAAAACTCGGTTCCTGCTCGATTAGTAAAGAAACCTAATCGAACATTACATTTTGCCTTTGGGATTCTGATCTTCCACTGGCCACCTCTCGTGCTAGAAGGAGAAGCGAAATAGAATTCATGGACTGAAATTCCTAACATACCAGTTACCATCTTATAAGCCATGACAAAATCATACTTTTTCCCACGGTGCGCAAGTGTAGGTAGGTTGTAGGCATTATTTCTTATAGCAGCCGAAGGAATCCTAGTGTACTCGTATCCATGCACCCTTGTCCACAATTTTCTTGTGAAGCTGTTTTGAACGGCTTCTAGCCTAGCAATCTCTCTTTTGCGCATAGGACTAAATACAGTGGTGCCGTATTCTAGTATGGGTCTCACATAGGACTTGAAAGCGAGAACCAAATGTTTCACAGAGTTCGATCGCAAAGGTCTGAAAAGGCTATGCACAATGCGATCAGCTTTCTTCTGCTACTGTTTCACAGTGGTCCTTGAAAGAAAGTTTTGTGTCTAAAATGAACCCTAGATCACGTAATGTAGTTACGCTACCCAGCTCTAACTGATTTAGAAAATAAGCCTTTCTATTACTCTGCTGTCCTAGGTGGAGAATTTTAGACTTTTGTGCTGACATAGAGAGATTCCATCTTGCTGACCAATCCGCTACCACACTTATGGCAGATTGGGGAGCAACATGATCCCCCTCCTTTGTTATAGGTCTATAAATTTTTATATCGTCCGCAAACATCTTGCATTTAACACCATTATGGTTAACCAAGGAAGGAATTTCCGAAGTGTATATAGTAAAAAGAACCGGGGATAACACACCTCCCTGTGGGACACCACTGGTAACAGAAAGGGATTCAGAAAATGACCCATTTACTTTAACCTGAAAAGACCTTCCCGTTATAAAATTCTTTACCCATTTAATTACTCTCGGACGAATGCCTATACTAATTAGCTTAGAAATTAGCCCGTGAAACGGTATCTTATCAAAAACTTTCATGAAATCAAAATAGATGACATCTATGTCGATTTTTTGTTCGAAAGTGTTAATGTTTTTGCAATGCGCACTGATGTGCAGTGATTAATTAATGAATAATAGTAAATAATAAAATCAATGGCTGGCACCAAAAAATCTCGGCAGCGTTAACTGCAACAGTTAAAGTGCATCAACCAACTTCGCATGAGCGGTCCGTCAACGCACCCACGTAAGTAGCATCGTTGCCTTTTCCCAACTCTGAGTACCTCTTCCACTCTCACCTCCACCTAAAAATCATCCGAACGTTTTTTGAAACGCGGAAGATAGGACGGATCTCAACTCTGCGCAGGAACAAAGTCAGAGCTGAAACGAAGTCGTGTCGAAGAGTCGACCTGCTGAAATGATGATCAAGGAAGGACTTAAGACTAACCAGGAAACTATCTCAACGGTAGGTCAGAATGGCCTAAGTGTTGTATATGGACAGAATCGCCTCTCTCTGGGAAACAAGAAAATGCAAACATCTCAACCCCAATACAATTCTCCGCAGAGTTAGAGACGACAGAAGGTAGGCCGTTGGCGGTGTTAGCCCTATTATGTGGATTACGTCGCCCCTCTACGCACTGCGCCACCATTACTCGCTCGTCATCGCTGTTTCCAGCCAACTTGAGCCCGCCCTCCGCCTCCAGGCATGGGGCTAACACCGCCAACGGCCCAACTTCTGTCGTCCCTAACTCTGCGAAGAATTGTATTGGGGCCGAGGTCCTTGTATTTTCTTGTTTCCCAGAGGCAAGCGATTCTGTCCATATACAACACTTACGGCGTTCCGACCTACCGTCGAGATAGTTTCCTGGTAAGACCGTTTTCTTTTTGCTGATTATCTGCTGATATCTGACAATCATCCATCTCGTAAATTGTGCATTCAATTCGGTGGAGACAAATGAATAGTTTGTTTTGATGCTTTTTGTTTCCTTCATTATACATAATAGTTCTAAACTAATTGGGAAATTTGTGAAGTGCAAACTTTCCGGCCAACACCTGTCTTAACAATAAAAAATAAAAATAAACATTAATGAAATATCATAATTACTCTATAATGGCGCGCCAAGCGATGAGTCATCCTATCGATCGGCAGCGCCGCAGAAATTAAAATCGGTGGGGAAAATCGTGGGGAGGCGGAGGGGGGGGGGGGGAGAATTGGGGAAAAAATAGGAGGGAAAAATGGGGGGAATTACGACAAGAAATTAGCGAAAAATACCCAGACGTCTTCTCCCTGCTTGGGAACTTCGGCACTGAGGCAATCGAGGTCGCTGAACACGAATCTGAAGTTTGTTTCTAAGGTATCGATCGCCATCAATCGATATTGACCAAACTATCGATTTTTGTGGATGTCGTCTAGGCGGTCAAAACTTTAGCCCTGGGGCAATCGAGGTCGCTGAGAGCTAATCTGATGTTCGTTTTTGAAGTATTGATCGCGATCAATCGACATTGATCAAATTATGGGCGCGAAAATAGCGGAAAATACCTAGACGTCTTCCTCGTGCCAGGGGATTCAGAAGGCGTGCGGAATACGTCGCATGACATGCCTGGGACTAAGAAGACGTGCCAAAGACGTCGCTCTGCGTGTTTGGGGATTCAGGTAGACGTGCCGAGGACGTCCTCCTCTAAGGGAGATCATTGAGGGGACCAGTACCAGTAATGGGGAACCGTTTCACTATAGGAGGACCAGCAGTAAGAAACCAATAGATCGCCTATCATACTATACACTGTACATACTGCAAGCCTTTTAAACTCCTAGGTAGGGAAGAAAGCTGTGCAAGTAGAGCAGCTAGCTCGATGTGATTGTCCTTAGCTTAGTGATACTGCAAAATCGTGACGGAGCACTTGTTGTATATAACGGCAATCAATAGTTATAACAAAAATTAATAATATACAGTGGGAGAGCGGGTGATAATGAACAATTGGAAATTTCTGGAAGTTATGCGAAATAATTAGTAATCATCACATGTTATTATTATTTTTGTTACTCACTACTGAATGCTATTATACACAATGTTATCGATCGCAACTAATCACTTCTTAATGTTATTCCTTTTTATCATCGTTAATTATCACGATTTGTTATTTGATAAACTCAAAAAATAAAATTCAGAAAATTCATTAGTATTATTATTATTTTATTTAATGATATTTTACATTAATAAAAGTACTAAATAAATTTTATTACATTAAAATTATAAAATTTATTAGTTGGTTATATTATTATATTTTATAGTTATTTGTTATTGTTTATTTTTATTTATTGTTATTATTATTGTTAGGACAGGACTCTTGTCCAAAGAGTCGTGTGCAGCAGGAACCACGATGGAGTTTCCCATCTCTGTCGGGGAACACCAGGGTTCTGCGCTTTCCCTACCCGTCTTTGTTGCCGTAATGGATGATATCACACGAGATCTTCAGAAGCCCGTCCCCTGGACGTTGCTATATGCTGATGACGCAATGCTCGCCTGCAAAGATAAAGGTGAACTACGGCGGCAGGTGCAAGCTTGGTGCCATCGCTGGAAGATGTTCGGGCTCAGGCTGAACGTCAAGAAGACCGAGTGTCTAACGACTGACGTAAACGAGTCCGGCTCCATTAAGATTAACGGCACTGAGCTTGCACGCACTTCGGTGTTTAAATACTAGCAACAGCATCTGACGGCGGTCTGATGGTTGAAGTGAACTCACGCGTGAGTGCAGCTTGGTGCAAGTGGCGTTCACTGTCTGGAGTACTCTGCGACAAAAAGATGTCAAAGCGGTTAAAGCCAAAGATCTATAGAACCGTCGTCGGGCCGATAGCGATGTACGGAGCTGGGTGTTGGCCTGCGACAAAGGAAGTGGAAAGTCGCCTCAGCGTAATGAAAACGAAGATACTGCCTGGACGGCTGGAGTCACGCGCCTGGACTGCATCCGAAACGAGGATATTCGGCAGAAGTTCGGTGTCGCGCCGATAGCTGACAAGATGCGTGAGGCACGTCTGTGAGGTGCGGCCACGTTCTGCGTGGAAACGAAGACAGCGTCCGTAAGATAGGTCTCAACTTCGAAGTGTCTGGAAAACGGCCTAGACGGCGCCCGAAGCAGCGCTAGGCTGATACGTTACACAAGGACTTTAAAGTAGCTGGTGTCCATCCTGATCTAGCACGGGATTGGGAAAGATAGCGACATGGCACTAGGAAAGCGGACCCCGCCATGAAGCGGGACAAACGCTGAAGAAGAATAAGATTATTGTGAGGGCAGGGGTTTGCCTGAAGGTCTGCTTGTTTTTACTCTTTGTGCTGCCGTTGTCTCCAGCACGACTGCAGGACAAGCGCTGCACCATAGGATACCTTGGCCGAAAGTCTGATTGTCTTACTCTTTGTGCTGCTGTCTCCTCCAGCACGACTACATCACAAGCGCGACATACGAGGGAACTTGGTCAGAAAGTCGCGCCGATGACATCAGGTGTACTGCGCTTGCCGGCTCGTTTTCGTGACGTCGTCCGGTGTTCTAGGGCGTCGTCCGGTGTTCTAGTTCGGTGTCGCGCCGATAGCTGATAAGATGCATGAGGCACGTCTGCGATGGTACGGCCTCGTTCTGCGTGGAAACGAAGACAGCGTCCGTAAGATAGGTCTCAACTTCGAAGTGCCTGGAGAACGGCCTAGAGGCCTACCTTTCCTCGTGCTGCCTTCGATCATCAAAACTCTCTGAGTAGCGCTAGAGCTGAGCAGGAGAAAACGAGCAGCTTGGGGAACTTTCAAGAGCGTCGAAGAAGTCACGAAGAGGACGAAGAACGCTCAAGTCCGTGTTCATCTACTCGACTCTACCGTTCTTCCTGTCCTAACATAAGTCTCATAAATTTGGGCTATACGAAAAAACACACTATCAGCCTCGCGCAGCGTGGAATCGAAAAGACGATGCTCGGAGTGGCACGACCCGACATCCGCTGGACGAGAGCCGTTACCGACTGGATTCTGCGGTATGCCAGGAGAACACCAGGACGCCCACCAACGCGTTGGCCGGACTGCTTTGTGAAAGCCCTGAACGGCCGATATAACGCTCTTCGTGTTCCTCGAGCGAGGAGGATCCATTGGAGCACCCAAGCAACCGACATGGACGGAGATGGAGATGCTGCTGGTACCCGCTCGAGCAAGCCGATTATCGCCGTTACGACAGGTGAAACAGGTGAATTGGTTGGCTCACCAGACAAGTTTCAAGACCAACGTGCCGCCGTCTAGCGGCACGCCAGGATGTGACGGTGACCTACATTCGCTGACCAGGTGGAACTGCAGCAGCTACCGGCCCGTCATCATCAATGTGTCTAGTTGTACACCTTCGACGGGCAGCATGTACGTCCAGTTGGACGTGTGCAACGATCGACTGTTATTCTTTGATCGCGTGGGGCACATGCTAGGTGAGATCCACTGGACACCCATTCTCAACTTGGTCCCATCATATACCCTTGTAATTGTTTTATTTATGTCTAGTTGAGAAGGTTCATTTCCCATGTAGCCAAGGATCCTATCAAAAATCTGCAGAAAATACATATAGAGGTAGCTGATGATAATCACCTACGTACTTGGCAGCCTACAGTGGGATATATGTATAGGAAAAGTTGGGAAGATGATAGATACCAAACAAGAAATGAACAGTAAAACATGCAAAAGTCCGAGAAGGCGCTGAAATCGAGACCTGACTCTATACCTATAAACCTCCGTCACTCCCCGCTGAGCCTCCAAGCTGCTTCCACCAGTATCTTTCACCACGTCCCTTATCTCCATGAAAGGCGCGCACAAACGTGTTAGGACGGTGCAACTCAATACTGGACTTTCAGGGGCCCCTAACTCCTTGGGTTTAAGGACTTCGCAAAAATAAAGCCTACCTTCCTACTATTTTAAGGGTGTAGATTGTCGAGGTGGTATTCATTTTCGCCACTCAGACATACGCCTGAGACAGTTCCCTGGTTAGTAATTGCTACGGTGGTCCATAAATTGTGCCTATTTGTGGTTAACTGATTCTGCTCAGCAGCATCTTACCCAGCAGACGGAAAAGTGGCAATTACAGTTACAGGAATCCACAGTAATCCTAAGAGCATGTTAAGGAACTTGGGCCTCACCCTCAGAATACTTTCGGCCGTGACTCTCAAAAGCATCTTCACGCGATGATTGAAGTCTTGAAGGCGAACTCTACGAATTACATGAAGAAGTAAAAATGAAGACGATAAAGGCTTTGCTAGTGGACGTTCTGTGACCAAGAGGGAGAAGGGAGTGAGCCGACGAGCGGTTTTGCTCGTCGCAACACGAAATGGGTCTCACGTATGCATTTTATGCTGCAGCTGTGAACGTGCACGTATTTAGACGATCTTATTGGATAAGAAGTGGTTCTTCTGCGATACAAGATGTTCTTCACATCGGGAGATCTCGACAGACATGAACAACACCACGTCAGTTCTATGCACCCCTTGAGCGTCTCCCCAGAGCAGCAATTCATGCCAAAAAACAATTTGAGCAGTAGACGTAGAACCGTCCGGGTCCAAGTTGCTATTAATTTTGACTTGAAATAAGTGACATATCCAGCTAGGGTTGAATGGTGTAGCTCTACGGCAGCCACTTTCCAGGTTAGAGGTCTATTACAACTCCCATGTCTCATATTGTTTCACTTTTCCACAAGAAAGGTGGATGCCAATATCTCCGACGTTTCAAGGCTCCGAGGAAGACGATGTTGCCAAAACGTCATCCAAATGGCAAATCGTGAGAAAGTCTTCAACTTCATTTTCTTTCGGGGTGCTCGCTGGTTGCAAATGCTGCCACCAAGTCTGCTTGAAGCTCAAATGTTAGTGTTTTTGAAGAAAATAGATTTGCTCCCAACTTTACACATTGTTGACTCGCCGTTTTGACCGTGAAATACTGAACGAAGTTGTGCAGACATCCGGTGACGATCAGCTGATTCGTGAGTTTGAACAGGGCCGGATTACCTCTCATCGCCACCCTGCGGGGAAGCCCCGAAAGCCCGGTGAACGTGGTCGCATATTCAAAATTTGTCTGCCAAACCAGGCTCTTCGGGATTCTCTGCTTGACCACATGAGGAGCGGCAAAGACCTGGTGTAAGCCAGATACCATTCACGACTCAACTTTATCCCCAAAATCAAAGTATGTAGTCTACAGGTGTGACCGAATGGGAGCCATTAATGGTGGCGGTGTTCTGACTTTAGTTAAAAGCACTCTTCCCCATCATCTCATTCTCTCAAGAAATTTTTCAGCATATTGCAAGTGTTTAGTTCTTTGCGTTCTCTCAAATCCACTGCCCACATATGTCGTCGCTATCTACCGCAGTCCCTCTTGCGACGCTCGTTCTTTCTTCGAAGCTCTAGACACAGTTTCCGCATCTATTGGCGAAAACTCCAATTGCATTATAATGGGTGACATGAATTTCCCAGAGATCAATTGGACAGCTGTAAGTTCATCGGTCTATGGTTTTGCTCGTGACTTTTACGATTTCTGATCTAGAAGTGCTCTAACTCAGCTCGTCGCTACTCCTACCTACGGTTCCAATATTCTTGACCGGTTCTTACGAACAACGTTGACATTGTAGAGGATGTACGCGTCCTTCCTCCCTTCTCCACCTCGGACCACGAAGCAGTCTGTTTTAACTTAGTCACCCATATTCGTTTGCCTAAGGCTCAGTTTCAGCTTCTAGACTTCATGAACGGCGACTACAATGCAATTTGTGAAGAACTACTAAAAATCAACTGGCGCGTCAGATTTGAAAGCTGTTCCTCTACTGATGAGTGCTACGATGTGTATCTTGAAAGCTGCAGCAGACTTATTGAGAAATATATCCCCCTACGGCAACAATAGTTTCACCCGCTACCCAGCTGGAATTCGCATGCTGGCTTCCAAGGTGTCTCGACTGCATCGAACTCGCCATATAAGTGGTTTTCAAAAATACCTTCGTTTTTCTAGAAAACTTAAACGCGAACTTGCAGTGCTGAGTTTGAGGAAAAATGAGGAAAAAATAGCTCAGTCTCGAAACTCGAAACTTTTCTACAAATTTGTCAATGCTAGAATCAAAGCTAGTAATAGAATTGGTACAATTAAAAACTTTAACGGTGAGCCGTGTTTGACCGAGGAGGAAAAGGCTGAAGTCTTTGCATCCTTTTTTAAGTCTGTCTACAAAAGCAGCACCAAAAATGATATAGTCTGTCCCCCATTCACCGAAGCTAAATTAGACTACTTGGATATCAACAGTGAATTAGTATACAGAACTCTGTCTCGGATTCCACTACGTACGTCTACTTCGCCCGATAAAATTCCCCATGTATTTCTTTTAAAAAAAGCTGCTCTCGGTCTAACGCCAGTGCTCACACTTTTATTTAATAAAATCCTTCTAGATGGGGAAGTCCCATCGATGTGGCTCTCTGGTCTCGTTAGACCTATTTTCAAAAAAGGATGCAAAGCTGACTTTAAGAATTATAGACCCATCTGCCTTACCTGTTCCACAAGCAAAGTTCTTGAAAGAATTGTTTGTAAACAACTTTATGACTACTTTCATAGAAACAACCTAATTACTAAACATCAGCACGGTTTCCTACAGAGAAAGTCAACATTAACAGCTCTCATGTCCTCTGTTTCCACTTGGAATCAAATTCTGGACTCCGGTGGTTATGCGACCGTTTGTTACGTAGACTACGCTAAAGCTTTCGACTCCATTCCTTTATGCCTTCTTATAAAGAAGCTTGAAGCATACGGCATAAGTGGGTGCCTGTTAAACTTCCTTCGGTCGTTCCTATTTGGGCGTAGCCAACGGGTCATTGTGAACGGTTCATTGTCTGCAACATATCCTACTACCAGCGGTGTTCCTCAAGGCACTGGTCTTGGCCCACTTATGTTCCTGCTCTACATAAATGATATGCCTAGCTGTCTTCCTTTGGAAGTTAACTGCTCTATTTATGCAGACGATTCTAAGATTTACTCAATAAATTATTGTGATGCTCTTCAAAAGGCATTGGATGCCCTGTTAAAGTGGTCCGAAAAATGGAAGCTCGATATTTCTTTGAAAAAACATCGATAATGTGTATTGGGCGCAGGCATCCTCCCAACTGCTCTTTTTACCTCGGGCGCTATCTTAGAGAAGTCAGTACGAGATCTCGGTGTTACGTACAACGACAGGCTTTCGTACGAGAAATATATTGAGAAGCCTGTTTCGGTAGCATATGCAAAGTCAGACTTTATCCTGCGAGCTTTTAAAACACGAAATAAGGAAACACTTTTTAAACTCTTCGTGACTTATGTAAGGCCAATCCTGGAGTATTGTACGCCGCTGTGGTCTCCTTCTCGAGTTCAGTACATTAGCAAAATTGAAGACGTTCAAAAAAGATTCACAAAAGAGATATTCGCAAGAAACGGCCAATTTCTGCTCAGTTATCGTGAGCGTCTAACTCGACTCGGTGGTAGTTCATTAAAACTGAGAAGAATGTTATATGACCAAGGGTTTCTATTTGAGCTGTTCATGGGATATGTTGACTTTAGCTGTAAGTCCCCACTAGTAATGTCGCAGTCTGTCATTAGAACAAGAGGTCACCACTTTCGACTACTTCCTGAAAGAGCCCGAACGCGACTTTATGCCGAGTCCTTTTGGTGCCGAGTGATGGGCACATGGAACCAGCTCCCAGCGTCGTTACTTATTTTTTTTAAACAAAGGAGTGTCTTTTGATTCTAATATCTTTTGGCTCACTGAAAAACTACGCTATTATTTCAGGCAATGTTCGCATCACGCAATTCATCGAAGAAACCATTTTTCGCAGATCTCTAAAAAAGCAACCTTTCCTTGCATTTTTTTTTTGTGACCAACTCTTTTCGCATCACTTTTGAAACAGTAATTTTCATCCACTTTTGCTGGTCTTTTGAGAGCTGTTCTTTTGTGATAAGCAAATTTTGTAATATTTTTGGCTCAATAAATATTGTATTGTAAATATTGTATTGTTGACATAACCTCGAGATGAAATTTTTTTGTTACTCTTTCAGGCCTTTTCATAATTTCGAAACCGTTGCTGTTTTCAAATACTATCGTGTTCCTACACATTATCCCTACAGAATAGTTTCAGTTGTGTTCGTTCCAAATTTTAGAAGTTTTGCATGGATAGTACTAGCTTCTCCTCTCATCATTTTCTGCTTATAGCTTCTTCTTGAGCCCTACATTGCTCAGTGTTTCTTATCAAAGTTTGTTTTTGTTGTTCTTTTCTATCTTATAAGGTATTTAATTTCACCTTGCTGCCTCCCATACAAGCGCCACTTGGGTACTGATGAAGGCGGCGGATCTACTGAGCTGATATCCGGAGCCGTTCTGCCCAGCGACTTGCAGTGTTGACGGACCACTGCTCGTCTTCACAAAATTCCTATTCACCAGATCCATCCCCACAGCATTTAACTCTATCTATTCTTTTGACTCTTGAATGAAGGTTGTCCCTCATCGATTCTCTCGTGCAAATGTGAAGCCCTATGTTAATGTGTTGAAGGTTTTTTGATTTTCTATGCAATGATTTTCGCTATTGCTACATCGCGCTCATTTTGTTTTAATACTGCTTGTAGCGGACTATTTCAGCGCAAATAAATAAATAAATGCAGTTAACTATCTTGGGCTCGATAACACCTCATCGATAACCAAGAATGAAGGACTCCTCTGCGGGAACGAAACTAATTTTAGGATGTATACGGAATGTTCTCAGGTGATCAATGGACCTGTTTTCTTTCAACAAGGCATGTGGTACTTCTGTTGATCTAGGTGCCGCTCCTTTACGGAATTCCTGGCGCATCTAGCTACCGCTGACCTTCACTGTTTACTCTTTCCTTCAACACGCTCAGCGCTGCGCTTCGGCTAGGCTATATTACTTGACAAGGAAACAATAACTTAAAAGGATAGCAGTTCTCAGAAGCAAATCGTTGTACGCAGAGTATAAAAACGAACATGACCTCGTGAGATGATTGCTCATTGACTTATACAATACCGCTCGCGCCGCACGGTCAAAAGTGGGCGAAAAAACGCCAACATAGCGTCTCAAAGCGTCGCACGCTCATAACTCCTTCAGTTTTAGGTTTCTTGAATAAAGGTTGATACCATTCGATTCGCCTCTTCGAGATCTACACAAACATGTGTAAAACTTTACCGGAACACCCGTATTTTCGCCGTGGGTGGTCCAAAATTGGCTGGAGGGGCGATTAGAGCAGCTTTTTTCTCAGGATATGCGTGCTTTTCCGAGTATCTCAAAGATGGCGTACGTCGCCAGTGCTCTGTCATGCCAGGAATGCCCCGAGAGTGCGCCGTGCACAATGCACACAGAACCTAACCTATCAATCGAGTGGGCGAGCGCAAGTCCCCTGCACTTCTATCTTCTCTCACTGGGAACTGCGACGTTTTCAAGACTATTTCGAGCCGTTTGGAGAATGTTATCAGAAATTTCCCGCCACCCCACTCAGGATTAGCTCCAATCTGTCCCAGCGAAACTTTGGTTTGCGCCGTGAACAATGCATACAGAATCGAACCTTTCAATCGAGGAGGGGGGACAGCTTGTAGACTGAGCGTTTGGGGCGTTTTATCAGAAATTTGCAGCCGCCCTAGTCAGGAGTTGCTCTAAGGCTGTCTAGCGAGCCTTTGAAGTGCGCCGTGAACAATACATACGGATTCGAACCTTTCAATCGAAGGGGGTGACCGCTCGCAAATTGCACGAATGGGCGTGTTCGGAGCGCAATAGCTCTGTCAATTTGTAACCTTTCATGCTGCAGCTTGTAGGTTTTGTAGGCAGTCGAACACTCTGTACGTACGCCAAAGTAGAATGGCTTAGCTTAGGAGGGGGCAATGTTACAGCGGTGCAAAAATGCAGGTGAGGCTTGCGTGATGCATTTTTTTCCGATTTCCGTGGACCACTGCGAGAAGATGCGGCGAGCTGACGGCTTTAAAATACGTACGTGAACAGAGCGCCTAAGGTACTTTACGACGATATGTTCATAGCTCCTCAGTTGCTTAAACTGCCTTAGCCTCGGCTGGCGTTTTAGAGCGGCGGACTTAGCGATTGAAGTTTCCTGCACTCTTACTTGTCCATATTTGGGTTTTCGACACTCCCAATAACATCGTTCTGTTCTGCTTGAAGAGCGCTATCGAATTGTATCAATGTCAACCGATTTTGGAAACATAGGCCTGTGTTACACTCCCGCGGGAGCATCCGCGGAACCTCCGTGGACGAGGGGTGCACCGCGGACGGCGGGCGTGGCGGGGCGCGGTGATTTGGCCAGGTGAGGGATCTCGGCGCGATTCCCTCCCTTCCGGATGCTCCCGCGGGAGTATAGCAGAGGCCATAGATTTTTCGGATATATTCCATCGAGGACGTGGGCCTAGGCCGAGCTGCGAGGACGATGACGTCATCGAAAACCGGTATTTTCGAAATTGGCCTAATCTCCTCGTGCAAACTTCGTCCAAAATCATCTAGGGTTTATTTGGGACGCTGATTACGAATCCGACGTCAGTCTTTGAAAATTCCGTCGACTTCGTTAGGTTTTGGATTTGCTTCTGGATAATTGAGGG
>CANDYH010000954.1:0-22412 GCA_947396885.1 Heligmosomoides polygyrus polygyrus | reverse complement strand
AGAACTCGAACGAGAGTTGCAAGCTTGGTGTGATCGCTTGGAGCGGTTTGGACTCAGATTGAACGTGAAGAAGACCGAGTATTTAACGACGGACGTTACCGAGTCCAGCTCCATCAAGGTTAACGGCATCGAGCTTCCACGCACTGCGGTCTTTAAGTACCTAGGATCAGCAGTCGCGTCTGACGGCAAACTGATGGTCGAAGTGAATTCACGCGTGAGTGCAGCTTGGTCCAAGTGGCGCTCGTTGGCTGGCGTGCTCTGCAACAAGAAGATACCAGAGCGCTTTAAGTCAAAGATCTACAGAGCAGTCGTCCGGCCAGTAGCGATGTACGGCGCTGAGTGTTGGCCTGCGACCAAGGAAGTTGAAACGCGCCTCAGCGTCATGGAGACGAAGATGCTGCGCTGGACGGCAGGAGTCACGCGCATGGACCGCATCCGAAACGATGCTATTCGGCAGAAGTTTGGTGTTGCGCCGATAGCTGACAAGATGCGCGAAGCTCGCTTACGATGGTACGGCCACGTTCTGCGTGGAGAAGAAGACAGCGTCCGCAAGATAGGCCTTAACTTCGAGGTAATAGGAAAGCGGCCTAGAGGGCGCCCGAAGCAGCGCTGGGCTGATACGTTACATATGGACTTGAAAGCGGCTGGTGTCCCCCTGATCTAGCGCTGGATCGGGAAAGGTGGCGTCATGACACCAGAATAGCGGACCCCGCTACGAAGCGAGACAGACGCTGAAGAAGAAGAAGAAGAAGAACAGTCTCAGACCTCCTCGGCATAGACTCTAGAAGTTTGTTGTGTCCGATATCTTCCCATTTCTGTCTTAATTGCTCAGACTTTTCGGCCTTGTTTCTTGCAGTGAGACCTGCTAAACTCCTAGCAAGGTGTTCCCAAAAGTGTTCGATTGGGTTCAGATCCGGTGACTGAGAAGGCCACGACATAAGATGAATTCCATTTTCACTGAACCACTCCTTCACCGTCTTCGAAACATGTTTCATATCGTTGTCCTGTTGGAAAAACCATGGCGTTTGGAACGTATCTCTGGCGTATGAACGCATAACATCGCTCAAAATCTGGTAGCGTTTGGACTCCATAAGTCTCTTGATGTGGCGAATAGGGCCTGTTCCGTGTGCACTGAAGCATCCCCACACCATGACACTTCCTCCGCCATGTTTTGTAGTTGGCAGTTGAGTAAATAACGTCGCCCAGTGGAAGCTGCTCTTCCTGATTCTGCTTTATGCACGCGATCCTATTAGGTTTATTAACAACACATCAAGGCACATGTTAGGCAGGCAAAGATCTGGCATAGGTGACACAGTCGCGCCGACTGGGAGAGCTCCTACGTCTCGTTGTCGATTGGTGACGGCTTGGCGTAGGAGAGGAGAGGAGGGCGGCGGTGGGAAAGGACAATGAAGAAGATCCACTTGCTACTCGATTAGACCCGTGGCTTTTATGCTCGAGTAGACAGCGCTCTGAAAGCCTATGAGTCCGACAAGACTTCCATGATTTCCAACATAACACATCGAGGCTTAACATCTCATGCACATCGCTTACAGTTGACAGTTACAGTTTGTTCTGTCGTGCCTCGCGCCTTTTGGACATCTTACGTAATGTGGTCCATCAGATCTAAATAGGTTGAACTTGCTCTCACTGCTGAAAAGCACTTTTTCCAATCATCTATCGTCCAGCTCAAATGCTCCTTGACGGACCGGAATCTAGCTTTCCTATTCTTCTCGCTGATGAAGGCTTTCTTACGAGAGCCTTCCATAGAGTCTAGGACATCTCAGTCGACGTTTTACCGTACTCACGCTCACATCTAAGCCATGGTGAGCAGCTACAGACTTCTTTATATCGACAGTGGTCAGCGATAGGTTACGCCTCGACATCCTCTGGATGACAATATCGTTCCTAGAAGGCGTAATCCGTGGCTTGCCTGACTTAGGAGCGCCTTCCGCTGTCCCGGACTGTTTCATTCTCTTGACTATGGCCGTCGAAGTATAAACGAGCCCTAAGAGCGTAAAGATCTAATTAAAGTCAGAGAGTGCGGAAAGTAGTCATGGTAATGGCTCCATTCAGAAATTGCACTAATGTGATCTCAGAGTGAGAGGAGTTAGTCTTCAGCGATGAATCGGACAGTGGAGCTCGAAGGACATTGAATCCTCAGAGTCGCAGAAATGTCCCACCGCGAAGAAGCGATTGGTTAGGTCCAGCGTCTATCCTTCCGTTCCAGCCAACCAAGCATTCCATCCCTCCGGGGTCGGTGACTTGGTGCCTGACTTTTTCATGGCCAACACAAGGCATTGTATATGCCAGATAAGCATTCGAATTGACTCCACAAAATCCCGTACAAGTATAGTAGACTGCATAACGCATCCCGGAGAGGATTGGTTATCTTTCATCCATATTCTTGCATTTAGGCCGTACGTCCTGTGGCGCTCAGCAGATTGTCAAAATGGGTTGGCAGAATCCCTGAAGAAACTCTCCAAGAAATGACGGACTTAGCACCGATGCTGGAGAAGTTGGGTTACGATCCACACGCAAACCCTCCTAACTACAGTAAGTCAATCCTAGATATACACATTACACATCTTTAAATTAAGGAGGTCATTTCAACGAACAGTTAGAGTTCCTGGAAAGAAAATAACTTTTTATTTAGGGTTACTGAAGCCACCAATACCGAGGACAAGTGCATGGAGCATAGTGAAGGCACACGGTGATTTATACGAAGACGACAATGAAGATACCTCAACAAACACATTCATCGCCGGATAACGGGAAAAAGAACGGGTGCTGTATCGTTAGTCGAGAGACTTGTGCTTCTGCTCCTTCTGGCAGTTGAGAAATCATTTACGTGTTTTTGTGCTTCTAAACGTGCTATTGTTTATAGTCTTTCCCAGAATTGCCTATGCAACATGTATTTTATGGGTAGTATTAGGTTGGCAGCTAAATTTGTGGACTGTCTAGCATCTTCAACAAAAGTGTTTATTAAGAAGTAACAAATAACAATTTCCAATCAAGGTAGGGTCCGTTGGAACGCAGGAGTGCTTCCAATTTATCAGCTAGCTGGTCCATCCCACAGCTGTACAATTCTTCTGCTTTAAGGCCAATAATCCTTGGAGGTAAATTTGACCGGGTCCACATTAATAAGTCGGCTTCGAACCAAGAAGTGCTACAGATAGCTAAAAAGATGGCAGTCACTCGGCGCACAGTCTGGACTGTAAGGTGCATGAGTTAGACGCTCCCAGCCAAAGTGTTCGTTTGTTGAAGTGTCCGACTCACGACGTCTGATCTGGCGTTATCTTGCTGAAAGAGAATTCCGCTCTAGAAGAGCTGTCTGAACTAATTCTAGCAGAGCAGCCATTCTGAGAAGAGTAGATTTCAGCATCAAGCCAGAACCGCTCTTGATGATCTTCCAGAAGTTAACACGTTCTTGGCAGCACCAAACGGAGACCGCCTCGCGAATCGGACACTTCAAAAATCGAAGATTTTGGCTGGGAGCGTCTGACTCATCCACCTTACAGTTCAGAATGTGCGCCGAGTGACTACCACCTTTTTCGTTCGGTGCAGCTCTTCTTGGTTGGAAGATGATTGGCACTATTGTACTTTACGGACTCCAGAAGACGAGGAGAGGTCGAAAAATTTTTGGCCCAAACTTCGCAAGTGGGTTATTTGGGGTGCTGATCACGAATCTGACATCCGTTTTTCGTTTTACGCTGGAGTACGGTAGGTGCGGGTGACTAAGGTTGCCAAGGTCATGATCACCGATTTCGCGCAAACTTCGGCAGTAGGGATTATCTGTGGTGCTACGGGTGAGCACAGCATGCAGGCGGTCCCGCAGCGATCGCCTGAAAATTCGCAAATCTGCGGGAAACCGTTTTTGCGGGAAACTCTTCGATAGGCGAAGGCTTAATCGAGAGATAGCAATCTAAGCATCATGGCCCTCCATGCACTGTTCCACAACCACCGCCAGGAAGAACGGTGCAACTTCAAGCTATATGGCGTCTTTGACAAGCTAAACATGGACGCAGCCGATTTCCAGGAATGGCTTAGAAGGACGGGATTGCCCGCAATCGGTGACCATGACATCGGCAGCCTTAGTCACCCGAACCTACCGTAACTTACCGTACTCCAGCGTAAAACGAAGAACGGATGTCATATTCATGATCAGAACCCCAAATAACCTCCCAGGCGAAGTTTGGGCGAAATCGGTGATTATCACCTCGACAGCCTTAGTCACCGGTACCTGCCGTAACCTACTGTAATTGGCAGAAATTTTAAAAATGGATGTCGAATTCGTGATCAGCACCCCAAATAATCCACTTGCGAAGTTTGGGCGAAAAAATTTTTTCGACCCCTCCTCGTCCTCTAGAGTCCGTGAAGTACAATAGTGCCAGATAATTTATTAATGTGGACCAGGTGAAAGTGCACCTCCATGGATTCTTGGCCTTAGAAGCACGAAATTTCTACAACCGTGAAATAGACCAGCTATCTGAAAAACGGGAGCCACTTCTACGCTCCCAGAGATCTTATTTTGATTAAAGATTGTCATTTGTTATTTGTTAGTAAACAGTCTTGTTGAAGATTCATGAGAGTCCACGAACTTATTTGCCAACCTAATATTTCGTCGAATTCATGGTGCAATGAAGACGAACTGCACATGACACCTTTCTTGTGTTCCCTCCCGTTCGCCGTGGCAACAAGATATGCATGTATACCATTTTCTCGTTGAATTGCACACTTCAATCCTAATGAGACATTTTTCAATCCAAACTGGACACTCGCCTAAACAAGCTTGACGTTTATGAATTCAAACCGAATACCTAGCGATTCAAAACGAACGCTTTCCAAGTTAAACTGGAAACATCAGGCAAAGTTGGAACAATTTTTAGTCCAAGAAAATTTATATGACTTTTTCTCGAATTTTTTTAAATTCGCCTACCCCAATAAGTGAATACGCTGTTAGAAATTTTATAAAACTTTATAATACTTGAAATCTTGCTTTATGGCACAACAAAACAGCAATTTTTGCCGCATCAAAAAAGAGATCGCACCCTGCACTCGAATAGATGGTGACAATTTTTATTTGATTGATAGCGTAAGTATGGCGTAAGTGCCCCTTGCTTGAAACAGCGCTGTGAAGATGTGCCTTTTTACAACTGTTTTCGCTGTACCGATTACGTTTGTGTATCAATCAAATAAAGTCGCATGCACGGGGCAATCTCTTCGTTAACCACACTAAATGATTACTGTCCTCCTACGTCAACAGAACACCAGGACGCCCACCAACGCGTTGGTCGGACTTCTTCGTGAAAGCCCTGAACGACCGATATGACGCTCTTCGTGTCCCTCGAGCGAGGAGGATCCATTGGACCACTCTGGCACGCGACAGGGACGAATAAAGACACTGCTGGCGCCCGCTTGAACAAGTCGGTGATCAACGGGACGACAGGTGATACAGGCGACAGCAGTTTTGTTGATGATAGATGGACTGTTGTTATTTGTTGTTAGCATGAAGACAGTCATACAATTGCCATGTAGGAGTCAGAAAAATCAATAATGGAATAAATCTGGCTTTTCTTTTTACATATAAAATATTGCTAAATTGATTGCAGTGAGGAAATTTTATTTAACGAATTTACCGATTTTAACGTATGGGGGGATAGGATGAGCACCAAGACCGTGTTGTAGTGCACATTCCAATAGATTCGGTGTATCCTATACGAATAGCAAAAATTTTTCGTTAAAAATGGTCGTTAAAAATTTACCGAAAAAAATTTAACGCACACCCGTGGTTGTAATCATGCCCATGTACTCGTATCCAGAGTTTTCTTGTGAAGCGATATCACAGCTCACCATATCGCTTGATAAGCTGCGCTATCAGGGAATTCGGCAGTATTTTCACCGTTGGATTGCCGTAAGTCGTTGATGAGCCTGACCCCTGAACCGTGATTTCTCTTTACTCTGTGTTATCTTGGTTGACTGCTGATAGACTCGCGTGAAGTGAACGTCTGTGTCGGAACCCCAGAGATGTCGATACTATTGAATTCTTACCCCTTATATAGTCGTATGGGGGGATAGGATGAGCACCAAGACCGTGTTGTAGTGCACATTCCAATAGATTCGGTGTATCCTATACGAATAGTCTTGTCCTGGCAGAAGACCGCCACGAATTTCGTCGACCGCCGAGGATACCAGCACAGGGGCCCCACCTTGATATTGTTTTAACCACTCAAGGACAAACTAGCGAAGACTTTTATTTGAACAACGAACGCAAACAGCGAAGAAGCAGAAGCTAGAGGCATGAATGATGTGCACAGCAACAGAAATCGCTAGACGACACGGCTAAAACCAGCGACAACAATCCTCTAGACGACGCCGTACCTCTCTAACCGGACAATTGACACCAGCTTTCTGTTACCCACGGCAAATTAGCTGCCTGTAATAAAAGAGAAAAGGACAAAAAAGACACGTGGACGCAGATAAATCGGAATGCTGGCTCGAAGACAAATCTCAGGACGATCTCTGAACACATTCGTCTATGAGATTTCCAGCTCCCCGTCGCGTATTTCCTTCAAGCTGAGAATCTCCATCCTTCCATGGCCTCTGCTCTCGTTGCGGACCAGCTCGTCAGTCGCTCGGAAACTTCCCGGTTCGATCAACCCGACCTACAAATAGGAGGGGTTACACTTGGCACAGATTATGAGTTACTGCTATTCTGCGACCGATATTAATTTAATAATTTTAACCAATTCGTAGGATTTCTATAAATGCCGCGTCGGGCTATGCGTCGACTGAGCTACAGATCTCGCCTTACAAGGAAAGGCTCCCAACTCAAGGTGAGCTTTTGCTATGCTATTTTGAAAGGATGTAGGGCCCTGTGAGCGGAGTCCAGAATCACAGTTTTGCCCGAACGCTTTTTTAAAGACTGAAAAGGAGGTCTGAAAGCGTGCACGCAACCATCATCCACCCCTACGACACCACACGAGATGTACCTCGGTGCCGCAGTTGGTAGGAGTGCCGCCTCATAGTAACACACGAGCAGAGCTTTGAGTTCGAATCCGCGTACTGCCGACACTTTTTGCACATATTAGTTTGTTGTTATTAAGCTTTCTCGTGACCACAGGAGTCTATTTTAGACCAACAATGCTTACAACAAACCAAGGCTGTCTATTTGCGCCTTCATAAGGGCTAGTTTTTCAACAAAGACTATCTGCACCACCACCATATCATACCATATCACCAATAATACCGTAACAGCACACAAATACGTGGTTGAATATTATGAACCCGAGCCGTATTGGTACATAAGTGTACCAAAAATGTCGTACTCACCTGAACGTGTTGTCAGCCGACTACTTTCTACCTTTAAACCGGATTTCACATCTCGGACAAGGAAAGAGATTGCGGTTGCGGATGCCGCAAAAGGACTCGGCGCTATGTGACAACGGAGGGGTTAGCAAAATTCAAAAAAATATATATGCCTAGGTAGACATTTATGTAAGCAATACAAAACCACTTACCATTTAACCGGAATGGCCCTCCATGTTGCCTAGGGGGAGGGGTCGCCCGAGTAACTTAAAGCCTGAGGAGAGATACTCCTCTTTTTTTAATTTGCTTCCAAATTTTGGGCAAGGGAAGGGACTCCGGGGTGTAGGCAATGTAAACACGGGTGCGTAACTAAGAAAGGAAAGTAGCCCAAAAACCCACTGGTGTTCTTGCATTGATTTGCGCCTAACCTTCGCAAATATCATTTTTCATTTTCGATTTCAGGCGACAATTTTTGGCGCTCTAAGTATTGCAGATGCATTTCCCTCGGCATCAATGTAGTTGAATCTTGAATAGTTTCAAGAAACTATGGATAATGTATCCACTTCGAGTGGCACACGGAGCAAAAATGTTTTCAGTTGACCGCTAAGGATCTGTTTCTATGTATCAAATATTCGACTAGAATGATGATATTTATTTTTCCAACCTCTGATTAAGGTCTTCCGAGAAGGCGTTTTTTCTTATTTTGGGAGAAGTGAGCTACACCAAAGAAGCTCCAGCCATGTAAAAGCTTGAATAGCCCAGATTTTGCAGGTGTTTTATTGCTAATAGCAAACTAACTATAAGAGCTTTTTGCTGTAAAAACGGTTAAATTTGAATGGAGATATGATTGTCTGGTCCTGCGGGCTTACATCAACGAAATGTCTTCGACTAACTTAAGGTCTGAATGTTGATAGAGGTGTCTGATGCAAGTTTATTCCAAGCCTCAAGTGGCATATCTGTTTACCAAAATGATGCCTCGGTTAGCGCAAAGGTCCTCCACACCCTGGAAGCCAATACATCTGGGAACAGTTGATTTGCGCAAGGGTGACCGCCACGCTAACCTAAAGAATTACAACTTGATGTCTCTTGAACACGATGCTGATGAAGAAGACGTACCAGGAGGAAGGCGATCAGACTGTGCACGGAGACGACTTCCATATCACTGAAAGAAGATCATTAAAAACGGAGCGAGACGGAGATCAACTAGAAAGAATCGAGTAAGCATCGCAGGAGGGCTTATTGAGCAGCCTTTTATTTCACCGCCTGAGCGCATAATGAATGACAATAGGCGAAGCCGAGCTCGTATTCTTCGCAAGCCTCCTCCATGCCCTTCGTGCTTGAGCGCCTCGCATACAATTATTGTCACTATTATCGTCTTCTTTGCGATTCCGAGAGCTCCACCGGTATTTTTGCGTATGCACGTCTCACTGGTGCTGCACCCTGGAAGACACACACGGTCTAAGACCTCGATTCAGAGCTAATTCTACTTGTATAGGTGGCTGCGCTCAAGCGCTCACCTCCTTCTGGAACTGTAAGTAGAGTTCCTGATGGGCTTCACCGCAGATGGACGGCTTCCTGCCTGAGTAAAGAGCATTTGTTATCTATTTACTTATTTACATTCAGTTTTTAGGTCGATAGGGAGACTTTTCGTATCAATAGAATTAGTTAATAATAAATGTAAATTTTTTAAATCTCTCATAACTTTAACAGTTCTAAACTCAATGCCCTAGCAAATACATGCAATATATAACACAGCATCAGGCGCATATCTGTACTTCAAATTCCTTAATATTACAACAAGCACAAGTGGAAGACAAGCAGCAACCAAAACAGTGACAACAGCAACACTAAACATGTTTGTTTCGCCTCTACTTGCATACAAAACATGTTTATAATTAGTTTCCCCGAGGCTCATCGGACACTTTTCACGCCCAATTGGACACTCTTCTAAGCAACCCTAAGACTTTTGATATCAAAGCGAACTCGTCCAAATCGAAATGACCTTTAGACAGGTTATACTACAGACTCACTAAGACGGTTAGAATAATTGTTTGTGCAGCAAGGCAGCAACCAACTAATGCATAAAAGATTGGACCGCGCCACGCACTCAAAAGCCAGACGCAATGTTTAATTGATTGATAGTGTCATACTGCTTAAATGCAGCTAGAAAGTTTGGAAATGTATGGTTTTAACAACTGTTTATGTTGCTCCATTTGCAGGTGGGGAACTGCATACAAATAGAATTTATGCTATCAATCGAATAGAAATCGCGAAGTTTCGATTTATGTATGGCGCAATCTTTGTTCGACTTTTTGCTCTTTAAGACAAGCTTTAAATTAAGGGTGTGCGTTGAAGTTTTTCGGTAAACTTTTATCGACTATTTTTTAACGAAAAGTTTTTGCGTTGAAATCGGTAAATCCTGTAAATTCGTTAAATGGAATTTCGCTTAGCCGTAGTCAATTTGGCTGTATTTTAGCATGTAAAATGCCAAATCCTTTTCTTTATTGATTTTTTTCGACTCCATCTCCATGACAATTTATGACTATATCTTCATCTCCACAATAAGTAACATTAGTCTATCTATTAGGTTGAGTCATAAATTTTGCAACAAAATTTCTCTTCCAGCAAGAATAAAAATATACCACAAAGAAACTATGACTTAAGCGAGGGTATTGCCGTTATTCTCAATCAGTTTTTTCCGCTTTTCAGGAACTAAGTGGATTACGTTTCTGTAGAATTTGATCGGTTTCGACCTAAGAAGTCGTGTACTGCCGACATCATCGACTTCGGCGAAGCGCGTCCCTTGGAGGAAGTGATCCATCGACCGAAGCAGATGGCAGTCAGATGGCGCAATGACCGGGGTGAATGTTGATTTTGGTATAGCCCGTCTCCTAGAATTTTGCAAGCGTCTGATGTGCTCTAAGCGGTCGGCCGTTGGCGGATGAAACAGTGGCTCGAATTGACTTCGTTCTCCACTCATTTTTGCTGGATCTAGACGAGATGTTGTCAGAAGCAAGCGTCCAGGATGGTTTGACTGTCTAGAGCTGCTCTCGGTGCACTGGACACTACACATCCGTCAACCGCAAAGGAAGACCTTTTGGTGGAGCTCCGGTTTTGACGTCAAAACCCGGCCTCGAGCGTTCGAGCCGCTGCTTTCCGGCTTCGCAGTTGTTGTAAAGCATTCGCTTTTTAACTCTGGTAGGGATTCGATCCATGCCCGTCGCTTGAACCGGTGCCTGAGCTCACAGCAGCCGGAAGCGCCGCTATTTACTAAGGTTTCCGTCAAAGCAGGAGGCACTGACGATTGTGATTTTGGCGACCTTCCAATTTACTGCAGCCGACGAGCGGAGGTTCACTGGGAGATGTGGAGATCAGTGGTCAGCCCTGGTGTGGTTGAGAAGAATTCGACTTGATGGATTTGCACAGGCGCCCTTTGTTTACAGCAGTTGATCTTTCCGGGAGTGGTTCGTCATTGTTGCCCTTCTGGGCGGAAAGGAACTTCTGATACCATCTCCAATAATTTATTCGGTTGGGAGTGAACTTGCCGGTAACATTCTGAATGTACTTGACCCCAGTGGCTGGACTGCTGCCGAGCTTGAACTAATTAAAAATGAAATCACACACTTTCCACTCTGAGTGGTTATCGTTCTAGTGAATAAAACTTTTCAACAACGCAAATAAAATTAACGATTCATGACTCAAAATGGTTGCTAGGAAACAGGTTGTCAAACATGTGTAATGTCACCTCCAGGTACCGAGGTGAGGTGCGCACCAGAAAACGAGACGAACAGACCGACGAGACCTCAGACCTTTATCGGAATGAAGAACATGCGACGAAAATGGACACAGCGCAACGTACAAATTCCGTCGGAAGATGCCCCGGACGAGAGAACAGCCGAGAACAAGAATGAGTCAGCGCGCGGCAGTGCGCTATTTATGCACTTGCGGTTCCCGCACCGGCGCCACGGATGAATTTTGAATTTGAATTTGAATTTGAATTTGAATTTGAAAAAAAAAGATCGATACGTATCAAATGGGCATGTAGTTATTGATGCTAGGCACTACTCCTCCCCTCACGTTGCGACGTCCTCGTCGCAAAAACAAAGAAACAATGCAACAAAATCAAGGAAATAACAATACTGCAAAACCAAGAAAAGAACAATACTGCCTGAAACTAGAGGTAGCGATAGAGAGATTTCACAAATGAGGTACACAGGGAAATGAGATTCGATGATGAGCGAGCTGTCGACCTTGACTAATACGGTTTGAACACCCATCGTCCTCTGCCGCGTTTGTTGTTTCCTCTGAAGTTTCCGTATCCATTGCTGTGCTTCCCACGTCGCGACTGATCTCCATGCTCAATGCGCTCATTTCGAGAAGAACGGTCGCGTCGTCCCCGCGGGTAGGCGCTCCTCCTATACACGACGTTCTGGAACATGTCAAATAGCATCTGATGCGTATGACCTGCCACGTATTCCTCCAGGTAGCCGAGGAATTCCTTAGTGAGCACCGCTGAATACGCTTCCTCACACGAGTTCCTTGGGATGCTGCCCATAGTAGCGAAGGGCTCTGTCATTGCTGGAACCTGACCGTACTGCATCACGATGTTGGACTTCATGGTCGCGGAAGCTTCTTGAATCAAATCGGACATTTCTGCAGCGCTCCTTCTGTTTTCATCCCAAGCTTTTTCGCCCTTGGGGCCGCAAACGCAAACGAGCTTAGTTCCATTTCTCGCCAAAGGTATCAGAGTCATCGCCAAGCGATCCCACTGGTTTTTCGCCACAACTGTCTCCGTAGTTGGAGTGACGAATATGCACGTTCCAATTGAAGATCTGCCTTTGATTATCTCGCTCACGTCCTGCAGTGAGTTATAGATGCAGACCACGACGTCCTCCTTCGGCGACAATGCACGTCCATAACTTCGGAAGCCGTTAGGTAAGATGAGGAGGATCGACTTCTTGGCTGTCTGGATGACGACGTCCTCCCAGCTGTGCGATTGGGCATAGCGAATGCCAGCGTTGGTCAAGTCGTTCAGCTGAGCAGTGTCTATGTCGACTCCGTGATTCGCTGTGACTGCTACATTGCTTCCGTCGTGCATCATCAAAGCTCGCAACGTGTGATCGCAGAACCTCTTGAAACACGTATAGGCTTCCTCGACGCTCGCCACCGTGACGAAGACACAGCCGCGGTTTCTCATCTTAAACCGTTTTTGTCCAGGTCGGGCTCGCCCTCAAAGATAGCAATCAAGCGCGCAAGCTCGAAGATTGACGAGAATTTGTGATTCGAGATCACAGAATCATTCACGGGCACAACAGAACCAAACGTCTTTTCACGTATCTCGCAGTGGTACGGATCTTTGTCGCCGTCTTCGTAACGTCTGCCGGAACACGAATAGATCAGACTGAGTGCACTGTTGTCGACTGACTGGCCGCCTGGCACGTTCTGCGACCTGCAAGAAAGCACACCTTTAATTTCACGGCCTCCACGTTGCTTCTTCTGTCTACAGACTCTCTTCGTCTTCACTTTAAGAGGTTCATTATCTATTTCGTGTGAAACCAATATCAGAGCATCGTGCTGTACACGAATAGGTTCCCCTTCGCTCGTAATCGGAGTTATAAGGGCAGAATTATCGCTCACTTCGAGCACTCTGAACGGCCCACTCCAGTTGTTGACTAGTTTAGAGAACTTCGAGGTGATTTTCTCTCGTGGGAGTTCTAGATAAACTCTGTCTCCAATTTGTGATAACTTGCTAGTATTCACATTGTTTCGTTTATCATACCTCTCTTTCATACGGTTTCCGTAGACCTCATTCAAGTCCCTGACGCAATTGCGAACATGCTGGATACTGTTTAAAAGTTCGAACTTATAGTCGTCATACTCTATGTGATTCCATGACAAATTTTCCTGCGGCACCTCTTTTAACGGTCCATGAGGATCGAACGCATGCAAAATATAAAAGGGACTATCGCCCGTTGCTTCATGCGGTGCAGAGTTGTAGGCGAATGTTACCATTGGGAGCAACACATCCCACTCCGCCGGAATTACTGTCTGTTTCCTGAGCATGCGCGTTAATGTTCCTATCACTCGCTCGATTATCCCGTTCTCTCGGGGGTTGTAGCCCTTCGTTGTCGTCTGCTTAATACCGGTAATGTCACAGATCTCAGTCAAAATGTTGTTGACAAACTCGCGCCCTTGGTCAGAATGAATTGCCTTGGGCCATCGGCATCCGTCACAGACCCATCTTTCGAAGAACGTTCTTGCGTGCAGACTTATCGGGAATCGGATAGGCACCCGCAAACTTAGAAAAGTGGTCGATCGCCACAAGTGCATATCTATTGCCCTTCTCCGAAAGTCCTAATTCCACGAGATCCAAACCCACAAATTCGTATGGCTTGGAAGTTGTTATAGGCCTCAATGGTGGTACGTTCTTTTCATGCGGTCGCGTGACAAAGCAGTCTTTACACGATCTAGACCAGGTCATGATATCGGACTCCATACCTTCCCAAAAGAGGGTTCTCTTCAGCTTCCGAAAAGCTTCCGTCCGTTGAGGTGACCTGCCATTGCACCAGCGTGAGCCTCGTCGAATACTGCCTTTCGTCGAGATTTAGGCACCACTAATACGCTCGCATGGTCCGTTAGCAGCACCAGTTCACCGTTTTCTATAGCAAAATCAGCTACTCTAAACTTTTTCGCGCATCGAGGAAGTTTGACCTCCCTTTCCAAGTCCCGCTGCTTTATAAACTCAAGTAAGTCCTTGTAGTCACGGTCATTTCTGAGTTCCGCGAGCCATTCCGAATCTTCAGTTGTTTGACTTGCACAAATTATCGCTTCATTCTCCTCGCACACACTCTCTCCTAGTGCATTCGAATCTACGACACCTCTAGACAAGGCATCAGCGACTGCGTTTGCCTTACCAGCCACGTATTCAATGTCCAGCTTGTATTTTTGAGCTTCCATAGCCCAACGGAGAATTCTCGCTGATACGTTTGTTTGCTTAAACAAAGTGGTCAAGGACTTGTGGTCCGTTCTCACAATTGTTTTGAGCCCGTATACGAAGAAATGAAACTTCTTTAGCGCAAAAATTACACCCAATGCTTCTAAATCCGTGATGTGATAATTCTTCTCAGCTTTTGTGAAATTCCTAGACGCGAAATATAATGGGTGCAACATTTTCTCGGGCCCTTCTTGGCATAAAACAGCTCCAAGTCCATTTCCGGAGGCGTCTGTATAGATTATAAATGGGCGTGAGCCGTCACTTGCGATAGCTAAGTTAGGTTGCCCTAACACTGGAGCTGTGGACATGGCTATCTTAAGGGCTTCGAAGGCCTTATTATGTGCCTCTGTCCATTTCCACTCGACTTTTGGACTGGTTAACTCATAAAGGGCTCCTGCCACCTTAGCAAACTTCAGTATGAATTTCCTGTAATACGAAGCCATGCCTAAGAATGTTCGAAGCTCGCCGACATTAGATGGCTTAGGGTATTCCAGAATCTTCCGGACCTTATCGGGATCAGTGCTGACTCCATTGCTGTCGATGATATGGCCCAAAAAGGAGACCTGGTTCTTCATGAATTCACACTTTTGCGGCTTTAGTTTGAGCCTTGCCTTCCGCAATGCTCCCAGCACCATCTCGAGCATGCCTCTGAACCGTGTCAGTAGCGATGAGAATGTCATCTATATAGACGAAGACTTCGCTATCTTTGACCTCTAACTCGCCAAGTACTTTATCCATTAGTCTTTGGAAGACGGCGGGGGAGGTGCATAACCCGAAGGGAAGCACAGCAAACTGATATAACCCCTCGCTCGACGTAAACGCGCTTTTCGGTTTCGCCTTGTCCCATAACTTGATTTGCCAGTAACCCGACGCCAGGTCTAGCGTAGAAAATACCTTTTTTCCACCTAAACTTTGTAACACAGCGTCGATTGTGGGCAAGGGATAGGAGTCTTGTCTGGTCACCTTGTTTAGTGCTCGGTAGTCGATGCACAACCTAAGAGTGCCATCTTTCTTCCGCACGAGCACAACAGGGGAGGCCCACTCCGTGCTAGATTTTTCGATGATTCCCCGCTCCCGCAAACCTCTGATGATAGTTTTAAATTCTTGCCTAGCGCCTATGGGCACTGGTCTCGTTTTTTGTCTGATTGGTGGAGTGTCTCCCGTATCTATTATACTTCGGACCGAATCGAATAATTTCGAATGAATATTCGAATAAATTCGAATATTCGAATATTCATTATTCGAATATTCGGTGAGGTCCAAAATTCGAATATATTCATTATTCGAATATTCGGTGATGTCCAAAATTCGAATATATTCATTATTCGAATATTCGCTGAGGCCCAAAATTCGAATATATTCGTTATTCGAATATTCGACAACGTCCAAAATTCGAATATATTCGTTATTCGAATATTCGACAAGGTCCAAAATTCGAATATATTCGTTATTTGACTATTCGACGTGCCCCAAAATTCGAATATATTCGAATATATTCGACGCTACTGAGATAGACTACTGGGAGTCAGTTTTTGCGCATTCTGGATATAACTCGCCTAAAGTCAAGTATATGAAAAACCAAGGATATATTTGAGCTCAGCAGCTCGAGCTCTATCGTTTAGTATACATATTTCATATGGAGCCATGAAATTATTCGAAATGGGAAACATGTTTAATTACCCAAGCGAAGGCCGACCAATGGACTTGAGAAACATGAACGATGCGGCCAAGGTCGACCTCTGTCGAAAGTACTTCATCGTCGGTTTGTTTGGTCTACCGTTGGTGTGGCTTAGGAACACATCCTGGTTCTTTGGTTGAGGCTTTCTTTGACCGCAATCACCGGCCACCAATACCAATCGGAAGTATGTCACGCTGAGTGCCAAGGAGCGATCTTCTGGTTAATAGTAATATGTGTCTGGGAGAGCATCTTCCAGTCGTACCGTTCGAGAAGTGTCGCATGGGCAGACAATTTGACATTCATCTTCTCAGTCGGAAGGGTATAGACTGGCTGCGATGTCACCCCAAATTGCCACAGCATCATTCATCCTTCTCAAAGTCCTTTTCTGTTTTTTGTAGGAGACCTTATTTCTCAGCTTAACGGCGAGGTGTTTCCTCACTCAATTGCTGTTTTTCCTTGTCCGGGTTTGTAACATAAAACATCATATACATATTAACATAATGCCTTTAAATAACATGTCGTATTTGAGATTACGTTTATTTCTGTGTTTGTTTTACGAGGGCCATTAGAAGCCGTAGAATATCTACAATTTCAACCAAAGTATTCTTTATTGATAAATTTTGTGGCTAGAAGCCGTTTTCTTAGTTTCTTAGTTCCTCCCATGCTGTTGAGCATATCAGGAAGCCGTGGAATGTTTATAATTTCAACCAAAGTATTCGCTATTGATAAATTTTGTGGCACTATATCAGTTGTGCGTTACGGTCGGAATTCATTAAGATTAGAAGAGCTTGGATTTGAAAATTGAAGACACGATCTTACAGAAGAATTTAGAAAAGGCATTTAGCCTAGGGCTTAATTTGACTTTCATCCCACCATATATAATAGAGGAGAGTTTTTTTGTCTCAACGTGACCGTGGGAAACTTCGTAAACTCCGCGGGCTCGATGGTTTAATCACCCAAGTCTGAGGCAGGTTCTCGACTTCTCTCGCAGGGAGGTGAGCAATCGCCGCTGCCGAGGAGGACACGCGAGGCGTTGCGAAATAGGCCAGCGCCGCGGCCTGCCCGCGCACGTGTTGGGTGGCTACTGCCTCGAACTGACCCCTTGAAGGCTCCTGTCCTTGCTACCTGTCAATTAGTGCTTGCAATTAGGTGCTGCTACAGTTGTGTTACCGCAGGGTACAACTCGGCCGCCTGTGTGCATGGCCGAGGTCACTGCTCATTCCTGTTCTTGCTGCCTTCCCTGTATTCGAGCATAACCTTCTGATGTGTGCGAGCTTCCGCCTTCACTTTTCTGAGAACAGCTCCTGCTGTGTTAATCCATACTGCCGCTCTTCGTTACTGCCTTTGCCACCGTTTCACTTTGTTTCTCTTCGAGAGCCTTTTAAGTTGACGTCCGTGTTATGGTGAGAATCTGCGGCCCTATTCTAGTGCTCCTCGCTCTACACGTTAGAGTATGCTCCTTGGTAGGAAGGCACATGTATGCCTATCCACAGCAGAAGTGAACTAACTTGGTTCACCATAGGGCTAGAACCCACTAGTGCTGCTGATATTTTGAATTTTCATACAGCACAAAACGACGGATTGGGCGTTCCTACATCGTGGGCCTCCCGCCCCAGCCTATTTGATCCCCACTGCTAGTTGTACCACTTATATACACTCGTGTGCTTCTTAAAGAGGCTGACAACCACTTAACACGATGAGCCCTGTCCACCCGAGCCGTTTTGGGCCTGATTCTGTAGGCTGTAAGTAAGATTCTCCCATTCTAAGTCGGTTGGATTGAGCCCATCAGTTTCTCCCGCCCACGTAAACTTCCTACTTTCTACACCCTTCCAAGCTGTTGGATTTTTATTCGTGTGATAGCAGAAGTTGAACAACAAACACGACGGCGAGGAAAATACATATCCCACTTTTGTGATTAAGTGGCTTATACACTATCAATCGATTAAAAGCTGCGGTGAACTTTTTGAAGGCATGGTGCGATCTCGTCTTTTATTGTGCTATATGCTTGCTCATAGGCTGTAAGTAAGATTCTCCCATTCGAAGTTCGTTGTGTCGAGCGCATGCAACAGTTTCCCCCCGCCCCCACTCATGATTCCTATTTATCGCTTGGGCCCCTTCTAAGACGTTACGATATTTATTGATAGCGTAAGTTTAACAACAAATACAACAGTGAGGAACACACATATCCCCACTTTTGGTGGATCAATTAGGTGGCATTTTTGGAGTGCATGACGCGATCTCATCTTTTAATGAGCTATATGTTTGCTTCTTAGCTGCGGGCTGTAAGATTCTCCCATTCGAAGTTATTTCGGGTGAGCGATTTTCATTCGATTGATAGCAGAAGTTGAACAACAAATACAACAGTGAGGAACACACATATCCTCACTTTGGTGATTCAATTAAGAGGCATTTACGCTATCAATCAAATGACCAGTGGTGCTATTGGTCTTCTCTCAGACCTAACCGATCGGGATTGGAGTTGCCTGATTATGTTGGCCGACGGGAGCGTTCCACAGTAGATTGGGCGTTTTGATCAGGCAGTCGATATCGATCGATATTATCGATCATTTGAGTGGTGCTATCGGTTTTCTCTCAAACCGAACCGACCACGATTTCTATCTGACACATTGGAGGTAGGGAAATCAGAGACAGAAAATCTCACCATATATATAAAGGAGGAAGGCATAAGTCACTGTCTGTAGTGGTTCGCCAACAGCGGAAACCAAGTTCCCGTCCCACCCCAGTTTTCGACTACACTAGGCTCACGGAATAATTCTTCCCGTACGTTCCCTCAAAATTAGTGGCTAATGAAGTCACCTCCGGAATTCGCCACACCTAGCGGCTCGAAGCACGACGACTGGACAGAAGTATCAGACATTTCTTTAGGCTTGACAGTGTCCAATAGGCTGTGAATTCAACGCTAGATGAAGAAGGAGTGCTGAGAACATTCTTCTGCGTGCTATACTGAGTGAGTGGGACCAAGCTAGGAATCAGTCTGGAGTAGGCGCAAGTTTCAACGTGCTCGACGCTACGGATGCTTCCTTACCCAGCGTCGGTCGCCGGTTCCGCCGGCGGGAAAGCATGCGTAGCTAGGTTTCGGCTACGTCCCTAGCGTGGCCCGCCATACCCGACGCCGGCGGAGCCGGCTAGCCCGGCGTGGCCTGCGGATGCGATGCCGGCGAAGCCGGCTAGCCTGGCGCGGCCCGCACACTCCAGCGTCGGCGACCGACGCTGGTTTCAAATACATCTGTCGTATACCTCAGACCGAATCGAATAATTTCGAACGAATATTCGAATAAATTCGATTATTCGAATACTCATTATTCGAATATTCGGTGAGGTCCAAAATTCGAATATATTCATTATTCGAATATTCGATGAGGCCCAAAATTCGAAAATATTCAATAGTCGAATATTCGACGAGGCCCAAAATTCGAATATATTCATTATTCGAATATTCGACAAGGTCCAAAATTCGAATATATTCATTATTCGAATATTCGACAAGGTCCAAAATTCGAATATATTCATTATTCGAATATTCGGTTTTTCGTGAAACCGAATATATTCGATTATTCGTTTATTCGAAAAAATTTTGGAAGGACACAAGTATAGTATCTATGTCATGCACGACCAAATCTGTCTGGGTTAACTCCGCATCTCGTAAAGCAAATATATCAGAAAACGTCAGAGTGTCCCTTAGCTCTTGAGTTAGCCGCGATCCTTGCTCTAGGACGTGTAGGAGTTTTTCACGCCTATGTGGGTCGTCTCGTGCTTCAGTAGCGCCACTCTCCAACATGTCAGCATAGTCATCGGCACTTTGTGGTATGTACTCCTTACTTTGCCATGCTCCTACAATGTCACCTTTCCGAAACGTCATAGGTTCCGTGCCTACGTTTGCTACCGGCAACTCGATTGTTCCCTCAGCGGACACCCGACAGATTCCACGTGAAAAAGCTTCGTTGCTTGATTCAAAGAACACCTCCTCTTTCGTTATGTCTACTGCAAGTGGGACGAATTTGACATATCCCGGTGGTATAAACACCCTTTCTTGAACCCTGACTTCACCACTTTGAGTTCCGCTGCTGACCTCCTCTGACTCTGATGTTTGGGAGCTTTGTACCGCGACAATGATGTTGCGTGCCTCGACTGTCTCGGTTGTCTCAAGTGGGCGAACTTTTCCCAGCGTAATTCCGAACGCTGCTAGCGCGTTTGTCCCTAGGAGCACCAGGTTGTCTAGGCCGTCTCCTACGTGGAATCCCACTGACCGAGTCTCACCATCCAGTGTGACATCCATTCGAATTGTGTCAACAAACTTCATGACCTCACCCGATGCATTGCGCACTATTGCATTTACACCGGGGATCCTTTTCACGTGAGCATCTACATCAACTTTCTTTTCTCGCGCCCTTTTGAACACTCCCAGTGGAACTATCGAAGCCTCTGACCCCGTATCTAAAAGGGCCGTCAGATCCAGACCCATCATCTTGACTGGGTACACTGACTTCTCACCAAAAAGTGCTCCTTTCGATGGTTCACATCCCATGCTGTGCGTAGTCGTGCACAATATTTGATCGAGCAGGGCTGAAAACGACCCATGAGCCTCAACGTCAACAGCTGCAGCTCTTCTGGGAGCTCCTGTTCCCGCTCCCACTGGTGTAGTCCCTGCTGCTGTGCACCACCTTGCTACGTGGTCTTTCCTACCACACCTGTAGCATTTTGCGTCGTTTTCTGAGTTTCCCGCTCCGTTTTTATCCGCATCGCCCCTCTGCAGTCTGTTTCTTTCTCCAAGGCTATTAAATGCACCTGCGCGGGCCTCAGTACGCCTGACATCACCAACTTCTTTATGGGGTATCTCACTAGCCCTCTTTCTAGTTCTTTCCAACAACAGGGCCGCTTCCTTTACCTTTTCGTATGCTTCCTTCCTGTCCGCTCTCTCTAATGCTTCTGACAGGACATAACTGCATTCCCAATGTGCCAGTTGATTAAAGAGGGTTTCCGCCTTCTGAAGCGATGTGCATTCTGGTGGAGAGTCTGGGAATGCTCTGTTGGCCATCTTTTCTAATACCAAGCAAAACTTGCTCACTGATTGCCCGTCTCGTATAGTTAACTTCCGCAGCGTGGTCATTGCCTTTACACAGGCGTTGTTGTCATCTTCTTTTAGACGATCTTGCATAGCTCTGACAACGTCATCGAAGGTACCAGCCTTGACGCTATGCGGCAGTGTCTCAAAAATGGTTAAGGCATCCTCCCGCAACATGCCTTCCAACAATTGGATCAGGCTTTTATCGTCCCATAACCGTTTAGGGTACTTAAACAAAAACGAGTTAATGAACCTCTTAAAGCTCTCCTTTTCTCTCGCTCTGAACGGTTGTAGCTCAGGAAGACTACTCGTCTTCATGTACTCAATGAAGGCGTTATTGATTTGTTGTTCTCTCTCGCTCTCACTCTCACGTGAAATAGGGTACTCACCGATGCCCCACATATGAGGCGCCGGCTCCCTTCTCGGCTCGCAGTTTTGCGTGTGCGATGGCAAGCAACAGGTGTCCGTCCCATTCCTCGAGTCGTGAGAGGTCGACTGCAACAATGAACCTGATTGGCTGCCGATTGCTTCAAATTTTTGCCAACGGTGTGCGTGTTTAGATGGAGTATGATTTCCGGTCTCACCTCCATTAAAGTTGTCGTGCGCCGGAACGTTGGTGCCCATTTGCTTGATTCTGTCTGCCAGCTCGGACATCTGCAATTGCTTATGATGAAGCTCTGTCTGTAATTCTTAAAACAGATTTTCTTTGTCCCTCAACGTTTCATTGATCGCGGCCACTTCGTTCTCAAGTGCCTCTACCGACTGGCATCCTAGACGAGAACATAACGCTCTCATCCGAGCCTCTACTTCTAGCTTAGTATCCAGGCACTGTTCTAACCGACTTGTTGTTGTGAGTTGCGCGACCCTCAAAATATCGAGTACCCCTTCCTCTATGTCACTTTGGGGTGCGTTCTGACTTGGCTCGGCTAGTAGCTGCTCAAGGACAATTTTGACGCTCTCCCACGCCAACCTAGTGTGCCCTTGCACTGTCTCCACTACCTCGTTTCGTATTGGGTCACTAGCTCTAAAATGCCTGCTCAAACGGATTCACACTCTATGCCTATTGCCAAAATATACTGCTGGGTTCGTTTCCAGAGTCGCTGCTTTTCTTCCTCTCGACTTACTTGCGACATGTCGTGCGCTTGATACTCCGTTTCCATCTCTCGGACGTCGCTCGTCTGGCGCGGTGATCGCAACAGCGCCGCCTCCGATAGCTCTTGCGGTGGCGGAGAGGTCATGCTTTCTGCAAAGCACAAAATTTTCCTTGTCACCTTCACGCCAGGCGATGATATCGAACGCTCGAGTACAGGTACGACTCTGCTATGCACACTCTTCTTGGTGACCCAGAGGGG
>CANDYH010000953.1:0-19087 GCA_947396885.1 Heligmosomoides polygyrus polygyrus | reverse complement strand
GTAACGACTTTGATGGACTTGGTAATCCGAGTACAAGCGCCCGACATTTTTTTCAATTGTTAGTTTCAACCGAGAATGGTATATACGACATCTCAGTTGCTCCCTGATCTTGTAGTCACCTGATATGCTGCAGTCCACGGCGATGGTGCATATCAGGTCCGAGCAGACAAGTCCGAAATCGGGAGGCAACATTGAGCCAATGTCTCCAGAACTAGTCACGACGTCGTCGCAGCCAACGCCGTGCACGGTGAAGTATAAGTGCTGAATCCCTTTGCTTTCGTCCCCTTACTTCCTCGCGGCGAAAGCCACAGTTTCGTTGGGCGTTATAGACTCGCCATTAAACGTGGAAAGGTACGGACGAGTTTTCCGAGACACTAGGACCTTATTCTAACACTAATTCGATTTCGGCGAACACACTACCGAATGGTTACCGTACCGTTTAGGAGTCAGAAAAGCTCGTTCGTGCAATTACATGCATCCGCTACCAGAGCTTTATTGACGAACACGTCGCCCAGCGTACCTAGGAGTTCAGTAGACGTTATACTTGTGTCCTTCCAAAATTTTTTCGAATAAACGAATATATTCGGTTTCACGAAAAACCGAATATTCGAATAATGAATATATTAGAATTTTGGACCTTGTCGAATAATCGAATAATGAATATTTTCGAATTTTGGGCCTCATCGAATATTCGAATAATGAATATATTCGAGTTTTGGACCTTGTCGAATATTCGAATAATGAATATATTCGAATTTTGGACCTTGTCGAATATTCGAATAATGAATATTTTCGAATTTTGGGCCTCATCGAATAATCGAATAATGAATATTTTCAAATTTTGGGCCTCATCGAATAATCGAATAATGAATATTTTCGAATTTTGGGCCTCACCGAATATTCGAATAATGAATATTCGAATACTCGAATTTATTCGAATATTCGTTCGAAATTATTCGATTTGGTCCGAAGTATACGACAGATGTATTTGAATTGAAAGTCAAATTGAGCCCTTGGCTAAATGCCTTTTCTAATTTCTTCTGGAAGATCATGTCTTCAATTTTCAAATCCAAACTTTTCTAATCTTAATGAATTCCGACCGTAACGCACAACTGACATAGTGCCACAAAATTTATCAATAGCGAATACTTTGGTTGAAATTGTAGATATTCTACGGCTTTTAATGACCCTCGTAAAGCAAGTACAGAAATAAACGAATCTCAAACACGACATGTTATTTAAAGGAATTCACACGAAAACAGAACAATGGAAAAGCAGATGTGGGCCTGCAAAAACACATTTTCCAAAAATAACAGATACACTGAAAAGCTGTAAATCATAATTGGCGACAAATCCACGCCTTCATTACGATTTCATGATGACGATTCTGATGAATTTTCTTCTTCATCGGGAGAAAGAACACTTTCCCAGCATGCCTTACCTTGATCTGAAGACTGACAGAATAGGAATCGTTTCCTTCCAACATTTATTTATTTATTTATTTATTCATGACGTGAGCTAAGGCCACACGAAAAAATACAATGTTAGAATAAAAACGCATAAACTCAATCAAAACAAACGAATACAACTGAAGGCACTCATTGCATACGCAAAAGCAGCTTCTTTAAACCGTGCAAGGATAGACCTAAGACTTCCTCATTTGTGCTCAGAATGTGGTTAAACTCCTTTAAATTTCTGTAGGTGAAAAAGCTTGCTCGGGCTCGTGATTTCGCCGAAACGTAAAGTCTGAGCTTCCCTCTTATGTTTCTTGTCAGCCTAGTGCCAAAAAAGTTGAGTGGGTTTATAGAAACCCTACCAGTGAGTATCTTAAACATCATGAGGAGGTCAGCTCTTTTCCTTCTTATGAAAAGGCTTGGTAATCCTAACATCTCCGCTCTTTCGGCACCATTTGGCATCTGATAATAGTTATTCCCATCATCAGCTTACGAGTGAAACTATTCTGAACATTTTCTAGAAGAAAAATGTTTTTTCTCTTCGAAGGATTGAAAACTGTTGTTCCACACTCTACCATGGGTCTCATATATGTCTTATACGCCCGCAGAAGGATTTGAGGATCTCTGCTCTTCAGTGCTTTAAAAAGGTTGTAGATGCGGTAGTTAGCTTTCTTGGCGAATGCTTTATGATGCAAGTCAAAACTGAGGTCCTTAGATATTAGGAAGCCAAGATCACGAATGTCAGCAGTTGTTTCTAATGTGACACCTCTTAGCTTGTAAGATGGGGTTACGACAGTGCGATTGGTCCCAATGACGAAACATTTAGATTTTTCTGCTGCTAGAGGTAATTCCCATTTCTCAGCCCAGGAATCTATGTAGTTCACTGCTTCTTGAACTGCATATAAATCATCTGTATTTTCAATGGTTTTATAGATCTTGATATCGTCAGTATACATTTTACAAATAACTCCAAATCGTGAAAGAGACTCTGGCAGTTCGTAGGTATAGAGCAGGAAGAGCAGAGGGGAAAGAACTCCCCCTGCGGTACTCTGCTGAAAGCCTTAAAGATATCGGAAAACTGCCCATTTATCTTAACTTGGTAAGTTCTTTCTGAGAGGAACTCACGTATCCAGTTCACTATCATGTGATGAACCCCGACCAATCTTAATTTTAGTAGCAGCTTTGATAATGGAACTCTATCAAAAGCCTTAGAGAAATCAAAATAGATCACATCTATACGCTTCTTTTCCTCAACAGCTTTCGTCCAATCATTTAATGCTGTAAGTGTAGCAGTCTCAATCGACCTTCCCTTCAAAAAGCCAAACTGATTATCAGAAATAACATTAATGCGCTATGGTGTAATTACGTACTCCACGCTCCGTATGCCGCTCCGGTAGTTCCCCTCGTATGAACAGGCGACCGCAGGGATGAGAGCGACAGCGACAGCGCTCGACTACGATCAGATTTTGGCGGCGATCACCCTTTTTTAATCAATTCGCCTATTCTGCACGGGCGACGAGTCACTCACGTCGCCAAGTATGAAAAGGCCCAAAGGGTGTCGAGCGCACGCTAAAAACGGTTAGACATATACACCTGCCTTCACACCAAGGTGTACAACCACTTAGTAGGGGTGATCCATACCCCGGCCCTATTTTCGCCTACTTACACTCTAGAATCAGCAAAAATCGGCAGGAACAAACAAGAAAAGCATAATAGAACACAACCGACCGCTGATCGATGATGTCTGCGCCCTCTCAGCTTAGAGATCGTACGTGGAAATTTTCGGGCGCCCTCTTAGCTCCTCACGCTTCATCACATGCCGAGTTAGTTAGGAGTGATCCTAAACGAATTGAAATGAAGAATCATACATCATTTATCTCCAGAATTCGACTTGCTAGGTGGATCGAGCTGATACTCGAAACAATCATCTAGGGTCACTTCCTAACCAAAAACCGCCTAGCAAGTCCAATTCTTGAGACATATGATGTGTGATACTCCATTTCAATTCGCCCAGGCTCACTTTCTAAGTAACTCGACAAGTGGTGAAGCGTGAGGATCCCACTATACACCGAATCACGTCGCTCGACGACCCAGTAAAAACAGAACCTAGGAGGGTTACCCCTTTCACCCAGAGGCACTAAGAGACGCTCACGTTTATTCGTTTCGCGGACGACCGAATAGACACGGAATGAATAGACACGAAAAAATCAAAAACAAAAAAAGATGACGGACGCATACCCGGCAAGGATCAGTGGCGGGCACGAAATGTGGCGCCTCGCACGCGCTTGCGATGGACAACTCGTCCGCGGCCGCCCTTCAAAATGGAGCGCGTGGACACCGAAATGACAGCTTCAACAATAAGAAAGCTGCATCATTATGTTAATATATATATGATGTTTTATGTTACAAACCCGCAAAAGAGAAAACAACAATTGAGTGAGGAAACACCTCGTCGTTAAGCTGAGAAATAAGATCTCCTATAAGTGAATCACAAAAAAGGACTTTGAGAAAGATGAATGATGCTGTGGCAATTTGGGGTGAGACCGCAGCCAGTCTATACCCTTCCGACTGAGAAGATGAATATCAAATAGTCCGCCCATGCGACACCTTTCGAACGGTACGACTGGAAGATGGTTCCCCAGACACATATTACTATTAACCAGAAGATCGCTCATATGGCACTCAGCGTGACATACTTCCGATTGGTATTGGTGGCCGGTGATTGCGGTCGAAGAAAGCCTTAACCAAAGAACCAGATTGTGTTCCAAAGCCACAAAAACGGTAGACCAAGCAAACCGACGATGGAGTACTTTCGACAGAGGTCGACCTTGGCAGCATCGTTCATGTTTCTCAAGTCCATTGGTTGGCCTTCAAGCTTGAGTAATTAAACATGTTTCCAATTTCGAATAATTTCATGGCTCCATATGAAATATGTATACCGAACGATAGAGCTCGAGCTGTTGAGCTCAAATATATCCTTGGTTTTTCATATACTTGACTTTAGGCGAGTTACATCTAGAAGGCGCAAAAACTGACTCCAGTAGTCTACCTCAGTAGCGTCGAATATATTCGAATATATTCGAATTTTGGACCTTGTCGAATATTCGAATAACGAATATATTCGAATTTTGGGCCTCAGCGAATATTCGAATAATGAATATTTTCGAATTTTTGGCCTCATCGAATATTCGAATAATGAATATTTTCGAATTTTTGGCCTCATCGAATATTCGAATAATGAATATTTTCGAATTTTGGACCTCACCGAATATTCGAATAATGAATATTCGAATATTCGAATTTATTCGAATATTCGTTCGAAATTATTCGATTCGGTCCGAAGTATAGTAGACGTCTACTGAACTCGTAGGCACGCTGGACGACTTGCTCGTCTATGAAGCACTGGTAATGGATATGTGTAATTGCACGAACGCGCCTTTCTGACGCCTACAGGATACGGTAATCATTCGGTAGTGTGTTCGCCGAAATCGAATTAGTGTTAAAATAAGGTCGTAGAGCCTCCGAAACCTCGACCGTACTTTTTCCACGTACGTTTAATGGTGAGTCTGTAACGCCCAACGAAACTGTGGCTTTCGCCGCGGGGAAGTAAGTGGAGGAAAGCAACGGGATTCAGCACTTATCAGCCATAGTGCGCGACGTCAGACGCGACGACGTCGTGACATAGTTCCGAAGACATTCACGGCTTCGGACTTGTCTGCTCGGACCTGATATGCATCAACGTCGTGGACTGCCGCATATCAGGTGACTGAAAGATCAGGCAGCAACCGAGTCGCATGTACCATTTTCAGTCGAAATAGCAATTGAAGAGAAGGTCGAGCACTTCTGTTCGCATTAGAAAGTCCATCAAGCTCGCTACCACTCCTCGAAAGGCTGATAAATGCTTGAAATGCATCGGAGTGCATGATCACAACACTGCGTGAAAACTCGTTCGTACTTTTTTCACGTACGTTTAATGAAGAGTCCGACTAGCACACGAGTTTCACGCCAACCCCACTCAACCACACCACAGCGTCCGGATTCCACAGTGCTCTCCGTTATCTAATACTTCAGTTCACTCAGGTAGCTCTCTGGTGAGAAATGAGTCAATCTTCTTCTAACGTTTCTTATTCAAAGTGATGGATTTCAAACAGATGACGCAAAAATGAAGTCTAGACTGATACATCACCTGCTACAGACTGGTTCGGAAAAACTGGCGCAGAGAATTTTGCTACAGGTCGCCTTCGCCTGCAAGCTTATCAAGATGAGAGGTTCCACCATTGGCTAACTGAACTAAAAAAGCAAAAAATAATAATGAAAGTTAGTAACTAAGAAGAGATCCTACATTATCACGTAGAAATTCACTGGAGCAATGGATCATTGAATTCTGCAAGTTCTCGCTCATTTATGCCCTTGAGGCCGATTCTGCCCAAACCAACAACACATTACCAGAATGGGAAAAGGAAAAGCGCTGGAAAAATAATTTAAGGGAAAGGTAACAGGACAAAGCATCATCAGTCGACCGAAATGAACCCCTCTTACGGAAGAAAACATGGAAAGGCTAGAGAACAAAATGCATTCAAATGACGTTGAGTGGCCGCGGGTCAGGTAATTGGCCATGGAGCGCGCTAGCTGCTAAGCACTTCTCATTGCTACACTGGCTCAGTCTTATGCTGTTTCCTTATACTGTTACTTTTTTCGTAGTATGCCTGTTTTTTCTCTGTCGGGTTGTTAGTGAGCACTTCTTACAGCTTATATTCATGTCTGCGGGTAGGAATAGCTGACCCCTCCATCTTTTAACTAGCGTAGCTGATCTAGATGGAAGCTGCTCTGGTCGAAAAACGAAATAGAATGGATATTCCGTAAGTTGCTCTCAGCTGTAGACCAAGATTGGTATGGACCTTTTATTAGGCTTACGTTTCGGCGATGTCGCCTTCGTCAGAGCCTGGAAAAGTCGAGTTCATTTGAAAAACTACTCGGCCAAACGCCATTTCATCCTACAGGAGTGAATTCCGAAGGAGACAGAGAGTCAGGAAGCAATGTCGTAGAGCATAGTAACGTTAACCTTAGTGGTGGGGTCGAAGTGATCCACCAGTCACCCGTAGCTGGAGGTGGGCTAACTCAGATGGGTTTGCGAGCTTATATCGACTGACCACCTGCCCCAGGGACCCCCTTGAGCACGACCACGTAGGTCAAACCCGCAGAGGTCGACGTGGGGGCTAGCTCTTGCGTCATCGCGATGCACACCTTCTTGCGGTTGATTTTGGATTTCTGGCCGCGATCCAAAACGCTTCGAGATTTCCGTGTGCCGTGACGTCGCGCTCGCGTGCCAAGATCGTGACCGCCACCTCAGCCATTGCGCTATCGTGGCTCCGGACCCTATGCTCCCCCAACGGAGTAGACACATTAGATCTTCTTAGCCCATCCAAGTGTTCCTTAACCCTGGTGCAAAACGGTCTCCCCGTCCCCCCTATATACTCATCCCCGCATTGACTGCATGTAATGAGGTACACCACCCCCGATGTCATACAGTCACCTGCACTTCCAAACGAACAGACAACACAAGATGGTGTAGTGCACGTCCTGTCGTATAGACGGTTCCGAACCAGTTGTCCCTTCAAGTTTGTGGGAGGGATCTCAATCACTCTCACCAGGTCCTGTAAACCTGCTTTACGAAGGCATGTGCGAATAGACGCACTGGTTTCGTCTGATAGAAAAGGGATGCAGAAGGGTATCTTTCCTTCTTCTTGAGCTTGAGCTGCTGTCACCACAGCTTGCCGCCTTCGTCGTCCGTGGAACGTTTCCGTGGGTTACCCGTTGGTTCTTGCAATGTGATCTGCCATATCCCTCGAGAAGGCTTTCTGTTCGGCATCAGACGAAACTTTAGCCGCCGTTCGGTACATATTTCGCACTATTCCCCTTTCAGTACTACTTGGATGGGATGACCGGAAGTGGACAAGGAATGGTGTTTCGTGAACAGAATAATGCGTAACAGTGACTTCTCATTGAGTAGTCTATGGTGTGCAGCGTTTGTATAGTGGTTGACGGATCTGTCCTACTCGGAGGGGTGCACCGTTAGAGAAGCAAAAGTTGTGTGACCTTTCCCGGTTGACAAGGAGAAACCGAGAAATAACCCGTCTAAGTTGCCCACCGTGGTTTCGAAGTGAAATTCAGGGAAATCGTTACGGGATCACGCAGTCGCCTATCCCTCTGCTAATCAGTCGCTGCCTGCACCTAGTAATATCTGCGTGTTTGTCCGGCGCAAATAGGGTGGGAGGGATGGCTTCGGATGGGCAGAAAATCCCATAGAGCCCCAACCCCCGGCCCTACTTGCGTCGTTAATGTCCCTCACTCCTGTGGGATCCAGCGTGTAGAGTCTGTAGTAAGGGCGCTCCATTGCTAATAAAGACCAGGTTTGAACCGCGCGGCTGGGGCGTTGCGCACTGGACAACTCGGACGGGTTTTTTTCGGTTGTAAGTGTATCGAGGACTGTGCCAGAGTAGTGAACTCTAGTATTATGGGAAAAGGCAAGAAAAACTCATCGTCATAAGAGTGCATTCCCATTAGTGAGCCCATCTCTACATAATTTATTTGGATTTCGTTAAAGCAATTGTTTTATGGAATCAGTGTGTTCGACACAAAGTTCCACCTCCGATGACATCGTAAAGATGCGGCCCCCTTCAACTAGGATTGCACCAAGGTTTGTAAGGACTTATGGGAACATAAACAACGGTAACGTACTGAGAAAAATAAGCGATAAAAAAGCATCGTAATGCAAGAAGCAGAATTTCGAAATCAAATGCTCTGGAACTCAATCCACTATAAAGCCTCGGTTTTTCCGATGTTTTATGGACTGATGGCGTAGCTGACAGCAGCGAGCATTTAACGAAGCAGTAAACTCGAAGTGCACCATCGAAAAAGCGGGTCCAGCGCACTAATCGAGCTCGGGTACGGCACATTTTCGGGCGGCGACAGCGTTTCTCCAGGAATTTGCTGGAATGGCGGACAGAACGGGACGGTGGACGACGTCCGGCGACCTTCGGCGAGCCGCCGATCGTGCCAGTCGGTGATTCCGATGAGCGATGACGACGAAAGCCGTCGCTGCAGCCGCGGACGACGACGTCGTCGTCGGCTGCGGCGGCGGCGGCAGCCATCAAAGTCGCACGCGACGCGGCCGCTCGCGCCGCCGCACGGCCGTCGTGACCGGCGCGCGCGCAGTTGGCTGGCGGCCAACGCGCAGCCGTCTGTGTTCGCCGGCGCTCGGAGTCGGCTGGGGTCCAGTCGGCTTTGCAGCGGCTGCGTGCATTGTTGCTGCTGCATTAAGCTCAGATAACGCGGCTTATCGTTCACCATATCGCTTGATAAGCTTACAATTCTCCGTTAAAATTACGTAAGTCGTTGATGAATCCGGCGCCTGGCGATTGATGACTTACCGACCTCCCAATGCCACTTCGGAGGCATCATCGTATAACCTGGAGCGCACGCCTGGTGTGAAGCTCGAGCTTCAATTGTTAACTGCACTCGTATACTCTTTTCGTGCACAAGCCCGCTTTTCATTTGCTTTCGTATTCGGCAGGGGAAGAAACTCTAGGCGATTTGAACACGTTTGTCGCAGTCGGGCTACACCCGAGAGACCATCCTCGTTGATTCTACTTGCGACTAAACAGCCAAAGGCGGCAGCGACGTGTTATCCGTCAAGAGTTGGAAGAGTTGTCTCACAGTACTCAGGCGGTCGTTGCGGGACCACTTACTCGCGTCAGCTCGTCAATGAAACCGTTGGTGGAATGGCCGCATTAGTTGGGCGAAGGGCGGCTGTTGGCGATTTGCCAGCAGCGCGGCGGCCCTGCGTACGTTCGCTACGGAGCGCAAATCGTTCACTGCTGTCACTACATGCGTGAACATCAAATGAAATCAGAAGTGCTGATCCTCAGAGTCCGCAGCTGGGTTCTAGGGAAGGGACTCCGGGGTGGGTGGGTGCCGATCAAGCTGCTCGTGTGGAGACTGCTTTCGTCGCTCAGGGGGAGTCCGCAGCTGGGTTCTGCGCTCTTCGAGCGCAGGACCAGGCTAGGGAAGGACTCCAGGGTGGGTGCTAATCAAGCTGCTCATGTGGAGACTGCTTTCGTCGCTCTGGGCTCTGCAAAACTGCATACAGCTGAAAAATGGGCAGAAAACGCCTGAAAATTGAGTGGACGTTGAAACTCCTGAGATCTCATCCAGTCAATTGAAATGCAAAAACGCCGACATCCAGGGGAACCGAACCCCCGACCTCCATCGTCAGAGCGAGACGCTCTACCCACTGCACCACGAGCCGCCTGGCAACGGTGGCCTCGCGGGCGTATAAGAGGCACATACCGCACGGCTTCCGCGCTCCGTCGTCAAAGTGATGTGCAAGCGGCTGCGTCGCGTGCGTCGCTGGGCATGTTGCCAACAGCCGCCCTTCGCCTTAATCCTTCGGCCTGGTGGAATTCGTAGCTTTTCCTTGTTTTGTTTCTTCAGTTCAAGCCGTCTTATCGTGATCATTTCGTGTTTCTTCCAAATGTCCGTGCCGGTCGTACACATTTTTTTTTGTTTCCCCGCCGTTTTTCCGCATTACTCAGCTATAAAGAAGAAGGAGATACGGTGCAAAAATAGATGCAATTTCAAGAGGGGGCACTCAATAGTCACTTGTAAATAGTATTTGAAGATAAACACATGCAACGCAGCATACAAAACCACTTACTTGATCTCCTCAGTAGTACGAACAGGCTGTTCTGTTGCTGAAAGACTGAAAAATTTAGTTATAAAGAGATGTAAACGCCCCAGCGGTAAATCCCCGTTTAAATTCCCGCGCTTCCACATGCGTGCGCATCGACTCATTCACATTGGGGCGATACGTAGAGGTGACCCGGTGATGCCTGTGACGTTTTTTGTTATTGCTGTTTTTTGCTGTTGTTGTTTTTGTTACTGTTGTGCCTAGTTAGGGGACTCTAGGGTTGGGAGTGGGGATAGGCTGGACCAGCCAAGAGAAGAAGCGGTACGCCACGTTATGAGGTAGTCCCGCCCCCCCCCCTCCGCCTTGGGATTGCACCTAGGGTCGTATGCTCGTCTACCCCGAGTCTCCCCAATGGGGGATTGGGGCGTATATAATATGCTGATATTGATTGATTCTCCTCCAACGGGGGAACACGAGCATACGGCCCCTGGGCGAGTTGTCTCACAGTACCCAGGCCGTCGTTGCGTGACCACTTGCTCAACCAGGTCATCAATCGATTACGCTTGGTGATGGGATTTTCGTTTTTCCTTATGCTTTTCTTCAGTTGGCGCTGTTTTGTCGTGTTTCTAGACGTAAACGGGTTTTTGTAATACGATTCTGACGAACACACTCCCGAAGGTTATATGTTACAGATTACGTTAGCGATGGAGCGCGGAAACTGCGCTGGGGCTTTTGGTAGGATCGCGATGGCACTGCCGGTACCAATTCACCGACCCCGGAGGGATGGAATGTTTGGTTGGCCTGGGCTGGAAATCCGAACCAGGAATCTGGTATCGGGTGCAAAGGACAGTCGGCGCCTATTCCGACTGCGCTACACACGCCCATCTTCTGTGCGTGATTTCCTATTTATCGTGTCTCTTCGTTATGACACCGTTAACGGCGTGTTCATACTTCGCGACAGGAGCGACAAGGGCGACTGGGGCGACGGGTGCAGTGTGGTGTACGTAAATAATTGCGTACTCCACACTCTGTCCTCGACGAATGTAGTGTGAAATGCGCAATTATTTACGTACACCACACTACATCCGTCGACCCAGCCGCTCCAGTCGCTCTTGTGCTCTTGTCGCTTTTGTCGCTCTTGCCACTCTTGTCGCGAAGTATGAACAGGCCCTAAGATGCGCCCGCCCCCCCCCCCCCCTCACCCTCTGTTATGGGGAATTCGGCTACATTGCACCACCGCATTACACGGCCTGTCGTAAATTTGGGTGTGTGGTGCAGTGTGTGGTGCACCACACACCGTCGTCTCATTTTCCCTCACGCCTCATCACTCATTTGTTCATTTGGTTAGGAAATGAGCTTAAATGAATGGAAAACGGCGCTACACACATTACTTGTGTTAGGAATTCGACTTCCTAAGAAGGTGCTAGTGTCGAATTGAACCTAGGCGAATGAGATGAAGCCACACAAACATTACTCATTACAAACAAACATTACATCACAAACAGGTCGAAAAGGAGATATGTGGATGACGAGGAAGTTTTGGAGCCAGCCGAGAGAATTCTTTCGACTGACCACAACCTTCTGCAAACCTGTTTCATTTGTGGCATGCGCGTACCTAATGACGGGGTGTAACTGACGAAATTGAATGGGTAAGCTGTTCCAACCGCACGTTGTGCAATGCTTGGGCCCATCTAGCCTGCGCTTTCGATGTAGGTGGCGAATGCTCCGTTTGTAAGAAAGGTTACTGGCAATGGGAGTCGGCTTCTGATATATCAATAACCTTCCGTACCTTCTATCTGGTTCTTCTCGCTCTATTTCGTCTTCCCTCTTAAATCTACCGCCATAATACCATCCATTCCTTGGTATCATTCTGTGCTCAACCACTGTACATATTTTGCAGGCAACGTTTTCAGAAAGCTAACACGTGACCTCATCAATAAACCTGCATGTCCAAAATCTGTGCTGCACAATACAGCTGGATTCAACCTTCTGCTAAACAAAGATCCTTTCCTATAATGTGTGTTAGAGGTTGAACTACCACGTCACCACCACGAGTATGTAGAGAACATTTCGAGTCATTTCCCAATCAAACTCCAGCCGAACAAGTTCTATTGCTCCACACTAGCACCCTTTTAGGAAGTCGAATTCCTAACACAAGTAATGTTTCTTTGGCTTCATCTCATTCCCCTAGGTTCAATTCGACACTAGCACCCTCTTAGGAAGTCGAATTCCTAGCACAAGTAATGTGTGTAGCGCCGTTTCCATTCATTTAAGCTCATTTCGTAACCAAATGAACAAATGAGTGATGAGGCGTGAGGGAAAATGAGACGACGGTGTGTGGCGTGTGGTGCACCACACACTGCACCACACACCCAAATTTACGACAGGCCGTGTAATGCGGTGGTGCAATGTAGCCGAATTCCTGTTATGGGCGCTTGAGACGTGGAGAATGATGCTTCCCCTTTCACCGTCATGGGTAGTTCAGGGGATTGCGGAAACAAGGATAACAGAAGAGTGGATAAATTAGCTTGAGGAAACGTCGTTCCTCTAACCGTACAGGTCTGTCGGGGCCAGGCGCACCGAGCTTGGGTGCAGCGAGGCCTGCCCCTTTACTACCGTATGGGCGTCACCAGAGTCGGTGACACCCCCCCCCCCCCAACTAGGATTGCACCCACTTATATGATTTACAACCAAGATCGAGAAGTATATCCTTAAACATCGTCAACGCAGGTTTTCTTGTTCTACTGATATCCTTTTGCAGTTCAATTTCAAGAAACAGCAGAAACATTTGAGCAGCAAACCTACTTGTCTTTCCACATTCGTAATGTATACGTAGTTGTGGCTAATGTCTTCATTTTGAAGGTTTTTTTTTGCTCGAATTCTCAAGACGCTGTGAAAATGGAAGAGTATCGACCGCTCGCTCTAGTTTTGCGTCACAGTCCACTTTCAGTGATGTTGCCATTAGCGAAGGGACGGAGTGAAATATAAAAAAATGTTCTAGTTCCAGAACAATTACAAACGGCGGATATCAGGGGCCGTATGCTCGTCTACCCCGAGTCTCCCCCAATGGGGGATTGGGGTGTGATATGATATGTTGATATTGATTGATTTTCCCCCAACGGGGGAACACGAGCATACGGCCCCAGGACCGGCTCACCGCAACCGCAGTGCGGGTCGCGCCGAGACTTTTGCTGTCTGCGCCCTCCTAGCTCAGAGATCGCGCGTCGGCGTCCCACACTGGCGACGTCCGATCGATGTCTTGTGCGCCTGCCGATGGCACCGTGGTCAAGTGGGTCGTGATGCAGTAGGTAGAATGTTTGCTTCATGCGAGGGATGTCGGAGTTCGGTTACCGTGCGTCGCGGCGTTTTTGCACTTCAGCTGAGTATCTGAGATCTGGGAGGTTTCGACGTCTACACGACGTTGCGCGTTTTTTGCGCATTGTTTCAGCCGTATGAGCTTCGCCGCTCGAAGAACGCAGAACCCAGCCGCGAACTCCCGCTTAGCGATGAAAGCAGTCTCCATGCGAGCAGCTTGTATGGCGCACACCCTGGAGTCCCTTCCCTAGCCTGGCTCTGCGATTGCACAATGACGTCTCACCCGACGCCTAAGGTTACGGTGAGCCGGTCCTGATATCCGCCGTTTATAATCTTGTTCTCGTTCCCCGCGCCGCGGCGAAGGTCCGGAAACAAGGGCTTGGAGCACTAGCTGATGTACAGTCTAGGTGTTATTCATTTCAGCAGTTTTTACATCAAACTGGACACTTTTCAGATCAATTTCAGCTGTGCTAGGCATGCCTGACGCTTTTGACTTCAAGCTGCACATCTTCCAATTTAAAACGAGCGTCCTTCTATATTGAACTAGAGACTCTCCGACAAGAGTCACACCATAACTATTGTACTTTCACAACTCCACGGGTCGAGGAGAGGTCGAAAAAATTCCGCCCCGACTTCGGTTGGTGGGGTTATTTAGGGTGCTGAGATCACGAATCTGAGATCCGTTTTCAAAATTACGGCCGACTACGGTAGGTTACGGTAGGTGCGGGTGACTAAGGCTGCCAAGGTCATGGTCACCGATTTCGCCCCGACTTCGGCTAGGGGGTTACTTGGGGGTGCTGATCACGAATATGACATCCAAATCAGTTTCTTTAAGCCTCAATTGGCTAGCATCGAGGTTGTAAGCTGACACAACGATGTTTTGTTGCGATCAAAATTTCTAGCGTCAGGCGGGACTCGAACCCGCACCTCCCTCTGACCGGGCGGGAATGCTTTACGCCATTACACCACCGGCGCCGGTGGTGCAATGGGGTAGAGCATTTCCCGCCCGGTCAGAGGGAGGTGCGGGTTCGAGTCCCGCCTAGCGCTAGAAGTTTTGATCGCAACAAAACATCGTTGTGTCAATATGACATCCGTTTTTCGTTTTACGCTAGAGTACGGTAGGTTGTTGACCTGACCTTGGCAGCCTTAGTCAACCGCGCCTACCGTAACCTATCGTACTCTAGGTAAAACGAAAAACGGATGTCATATTCGTGATCAGCACCCCAAATAACCCCCCTAGCCGAAGTCTGGGCGAAATCGGTGGTCATGACCTCGACAGCCTTAGTCACCCGCACCTACCGTAACCTACCGTACTCTAGCGTAAAAACGAAAAACGGATGTCAGATTCGTGATCAGCACCCCAAATAACCCCCTAGCCGAAGTCTGGGCGAAAGCGGTGGGTCATGACCTTGGCAGCCTTAGTCACCCGCGCCTACCGTAACCTACCGTACTCTGACGGAAAACGAAAATTACGGATGTCATATTCGTGCTCAGCACCCCAAATACCCCTCCTAGAGGAAGTTTGGGCGAAAATTTTTTTCGATCTCTCCTCGACACGTGGAGTTGTGACAGTACAATAGTGCCGGAAAATTTAGTATGACTGTCTTTGAATTTTTTAAAAATCCACCTCCTCCTTCTTTGGTATTGTGTTCTGCTTAATACCGTTTGATCGTGTTTCGTTTTTAATAGGTACAGTGTTATGGGTGTAATTCTGCAATTCACGCCCTTTAATAAATAAATAAATAAATAAGTGAACACAGTTGGAGATTTGATAAAATTTCTATTTTTCAAGGAAAAATGTATTTATGGCTTATTTTAAAGTTCAGAAAGGCGATATTTTTCGGTGCTGAAAAAGGTGTTGCGCCATGCACCCCTCCTGAAACATCACAATTTCATTTGATTGATAGCAAAAAATCTAATTGTGTGGAGTTACGCACTTGTCAACAATACAACGGAATCATTTGTAAGAACACAATCTCTTCACTTTACTGCTTTAAGTAAGTGGCACACAGGCACACACACACAGACACACACACACACACACACACACACACACACACACACACACCACACACACACACACATACACACACACACACACACACACACACACACACACACGCACACGCACGCACGTTACAAGAGATCGATCGAATGTCAGCGTGCACGCCGACGTGATCTCTAAGCTAGGAGGGCGCAGATAGCAAAAGACTACGTTGTAGATTCTGTGACCGTATCGCGACAACTCGTCCGTAGTTCTTATTGTGTGCGTTTAACGAGGAGTGTGGTATTTACACTATCAATCAAATGAAAGTTTTGAGGCAGAGGAGTGCATGGCGCGATCTCCTCTTTTGATGTTCCAGAAAAATTGCTGCCTTTCGACACTTTAAGGCAAGCTCTAAGCCATCATTTTTCCTTGAGAAGTGGAAGTTTCATAAAATTTCAAGCAATATATTCTCTTAATGGGGCAGGTGGATTTAAAAAATAAATCGGACATTTTCCAACCAACTCGGAATATCTGGAGTTTAGATAGACATTGTTTAACACAGCTAAGCTATCGTCTTTTGTAAAGTTTTTAAAAAATTAAAAGTTCAGTTTTGCGATGTATCTTAAGGTTAAATAACTACACTGTAATAACAAGCATAAATCTTTTGTAATCAGAGCTTAAACGAAATTTTTGGCTTGTTCTGACCTGCTGGAGATCAATGAATTTGCTGGTGTGAGAAGTCGCGCCACGCACTCGTCCTATACATTGCATTGTTAAGGAAAAGTGATGGCTTAGAGCTTGTTTTAAAGCGTAGAAAGGCAGCAGTTTTTCTGGCATATCAAAAGGGGAGATCGCGCCATGCACTCCTCTACCTCAACATTTTCATTTGATTGGTTATGTAAATGCCACTTACTTAAAGAGATAAAGTGAAAAGATTGTGTTTTCACAAATGTTTCCGTTGTACTTTTGACAAGTGTGAACTCCGCTCAAGTAGAATTTTTGAGTGAGTTCACACTCAAATAGAGTGTCAATTTAAGCTTTAGATAGTCTGAGTTGGTTTGGAAAATGGGATCTATCCTAGCCCGGGGGGCCACATAACTAAAAAGTAGGTAACAAAATGAATTGAGACTTACCCAGCGGCTCCTCGAGAACGAGTTGGAACATAAAAGAACCAAAAACGAACGAAGAAACAAAATAAAAAAGAAAAAATCGCCGCGGTTTACAACCGGCTCGGCGGACAAGGAGCGACGGAGTAGAGGCATGTTAGATCCTGGTTATGACATGGTGAGGAGTGCGCATGAAGCCGCATGCTGCGTGCTGACTGCTGCCCGACATGTGTTTAACCAGGATCCAACATGGTGAGGAGGGCACACAACTTTGCCGGCTTACAACCGCAACAAATGCATTTTTTTCGTTTTTTTTTCTTGTGACTTTTCTTGTTTAGGTCCCATGTTGTTTCGTAGAGGACCGCTCGATAAGTCTCAAGTGGATTTATTACATATATACCCCCCCCCCCCCCGAACTAGATAGATTCGGAAAATGTTCATTGTATTCTTGAAGACATCCAATTTCGAACTGAAACCTGACCAGTTTTAAAGTGGAAATGGCGTATTAGCGCTATTCTGGTACCCAACAATGTACGGTTGTATTATTGTCATGCAAGTGAACAACGGCTGATTCTGCGCAAATGAATGAACGAACGCACGGAAAGACACACGGACGCACGGACACATCCATACTAAACGGCCAACCCTACGTATGTAGGATATGGTGGCATTCGTGAAATATTTGATCTGATTCATACCTGACATTTCTCGCTGTGACGAAAAGAACGAAATAACTAGCCGATCTAACCGCAGTGATATTGCCCTCTGTTGTCTGTGACTCTTGGTCGCCATTTATCGAGAAATGACCTGTTTTTGTCGAGCTTATCGGAGCGCTTGTTGAATGCTGAGGACATCCACCCACAGATGACGTGCCGTTGTCCTTTACTACAAAACCTAGTTTGATCGAGAATGAAGAGCCGTTGTTGAGCGTGAACGCTTTGCTGGTTGTGTGATCACTTAGCTGGAACAGTCATCTAGAACGAGGCTAAAAAGCGCCTTAAATCGAGCGCTTTGGTTCACCCCGTTACGCGCTAAATGCGCAAATGACCTCCAAATAAACCCGAAAGGATATAACGAATAGAAGGGCGTAGCGCTTTATCCTCCCTTTATATCCTAATCCGTACGTCTGTGCTTCCGTCCGTGCATCCGTCCGCCCTCACAGTGGCTGGAGGAAAGGCTTCATATCTTATCGATCGCTGCCCATTGTTGTCCTTTCAAGGTGGGAATGTCGCGGATATACGATATCGATCGGACAACCGCTATCGATCGATTCTATCGATTTCCCCAGAGTCAACCATTTGAGGCGAGCGTCGTGTGAATGTGCTGCCCGATTGACACACTTCCAGCATCTAGACGATCGATTTCATCGATTTTGACCAGATTTGACCGGTTATATGTGTTAAATCCATCTAATCAATACCGATCGATAAGCCGGAAGGGGCGGACGAAGTTTTCCGAGGTGAAGCCCCACACAGCAGTCAAACTGGCACCTAGGCCTGCTGAGTGCTGTCTAAAAGGCAGACTAACAAGGCGACGCCACATGGCTTCGCCACAGTTTAAAACGTGATAAAACCGGAAAACACCTGACGCAACGTTTTTCCTGTTTAACCATGTTTTGTTGGCCTGACGCTATGGATCGGCTGACCATTATCGATCGGTTTCATCGATTTCTGTTTAGTGTTCACCGTTTGATGAGCAGATGATCATAGTGGGTCGCAAACAAGTTTCGGCGATAATATCGATCGATATTGATTGGTCGATCGATGCAGTTTACTCGTTGCGAAATGTTTCCACCGGCCATCATATTCGCGTTGCGATAACATCAAACGAATATTCGTGTATAGGAATCAATAATATCGACAAAATTATGTCATGAAAGGCTTCGGGCCGCAATTAATTTCGCGCGGACGGACAGACAGACGAACAGACTGATGCACTAGCTGTCTCACATATCCAAGGATTTTCGTGGCTACTACGCAGTGATTGAAATGCGTGTCGTGGCATTTACCATTCGTCCAGGAAGACGATAATATCGATCGATAATGATTGACCGATCAATACTGTTTACTCGTTGTCATTGTGTCCAACGGCCGTTATATTCACGTGATACCTCAAACGGATATCCATGGATAGAATCAATGATAACATAGACAGAATAAAATAATGGGCTTCGAGCCGCAATTAATTTTGCGCGGACGTACGGACAGACTAACGGACTGGCTGTCCTTCTGGATGTCATGGATACTGTGCAATGATTGAAACGCGTGTAGTGTAGTGGGGTGGTATCTACAGTTCGACGGAAAACAACCGACGCCAAGGGGCGTTGGCGGGCATTGTTTGTCAAACTAAGGCATCGCCGAATTGGAGTAGGATGCACAGCGCAATCCCACGAACAATGACTCCGCCTAACCCTTTCCATCCTTGATCGGCTGACTGGGTATCATCCGGGAGGACGGTAGCATTGATCGATATTGATTGGCCAATCGATAATAGGAATCAATGGATAGCATCGACGGAATATTCGCGAAAGGCTCCG
>CANDYH010000951.1:0-10515 GCA_947396885.1 Heligmosomoides polygyrus polygyrus | reverse complement strand
TCCTATATACATTGTGCATAGCGCACTCCATAGTCTCGCTGGAGCAGAGTACAGCAATTTCTGAGTAGGGCGACTGAGAATTTCTCATAAAACTCTCTAAATGCTCTTCAAACTGTACCCCCCTCGATTGATAGGTTCGGTCCTATATGCATTGTGCACGGCGCACTCTCAGACGATTCCTGGCATGACAAAACACCTTACGCCATGCTTGAGATGCTCCTAGAACATGCAGGTCCCTGAATATAAGCTTCTCCAATGGCAAAAAGTAGGCTCCCGTCATCTTTGACCACCCACTGCGAAAATGCGGTGGTTTGGCGAAGATGTATATATGGTTGTGTAGATCTCGAGGAGACGAATCGAACGGTACCAACCCTTTCTCAAAAAACCTTAAATTAGAGGAATTGTGAGCATGCAACTGTTTTGGCGCCTTGCGGCCGACAACTCGTCCGCGGCCGGCCTTCTCAATGGAGCGCAAGTTTTCAATTTTGGCCATTTTTGATCTTTCGTATGAAGTGTATATACCAAACGATAGAGCATGATCTCCTGAGCTCAAATATACTCTTGGTTTTTCAAAAGGATGAATTTTGGGCGAGTTATAGCAAAAAGACGCAAAAACCGCAAAAGTGCGGTTTTTTCGGCGTCTATTCAAAAGACGCGTCGGGTACTGTAGTTGTGGACAGCAGATGATTGCAAATCGATCCTTTTTCTCCTGCTACTTTGCTATTTGGAGATTCAGATGAAGTGGTTTTCTGCTCTGGTTGGCCTTAAAATCAATTCGCAGATGGTTCCAGAGCGTTGGCGTCAGCTTTGCACGACAAAAATCATCCCACCTCTGCTAAGACAGATTCCATAAAATGTAGCTGGTGCAGAAGCTACGCTCTAGGAGACTCAAAAGATTAAGGAAGATCGTGTGGAGTAGTGTGAATGGAAGAGCTGATTGGTCTTCATTCCTTATAGGATACGGCATGCATTCTTAACCACTTTGATAGCATCGAGGCCTCATGCGTAGTTTAAACAAATTCCTGCATCTCGGCCAGTGTGTTTGTTCGTTCTCTCTATCGTCAGCGCTTTCACCATTTCACCAACGCTGAAAGAGCATAGAGATCGTGTGTCCTATAAAGAATCGAATTCTGGGCCAAATGTGACTTCAAGAAGCATTGGCCTTCCTTGCAGTGTTTCTATCACCTTGCTACCAAAGTCGGCTAACAGCAGCGTTTCACTTGGCGCAGTCCTAGTTGGTGTTGGTCGCTCTTAAATGATTTGCCGACATAAAGAAACACATTAAAAGGGCAACAACACCATACTATGTATAAGCGAGAACGGTCGTTTGTCTGTGTGTGGGTGTGTGTTTGTTTGCACAGAAGTGCTGGAGGAGTGTGTTGGGAGGAAGTGTAGGGACGGGGAGGAGGGGGGGGGGGGGGGGTTGTAGTTGGGCAACGTGCCTGGCGACTCAGTAGACGTGCCGAACAACTGGCCAAACGCGCGTGGAGATGCGGCGCTGGAGGAGTGTTGGGGAGTGTTAAGCTGGTGTTAGTAAACAGCAGGATTTTAAGTTTCACAAAAATCGATTTGGCACTCACAGCACGGTCCGTCGCCTACGCGACACGGCAGTATATCAAAGGCCTTCCCGTAATTTAGTAATATTACAAGGTCGGGCGAAGTGCGCAAGTGCGAGAGACGCCGTTAGGCTATCGGAGTACTGTGTAGAAATAAGTAAACTACACCAACCTGGTTGCCCAGAGCAGTTTCCGAGTTCCTATTCGCAAGAGGGGAACCTAAAACGAACCGTTCTCGGTGCACCCTAACAGGGGAGGACTCCACTTGAGGACTCCACTTATTTGTACCGAGAACGAATTATCTTTAGTAGAAAAATAGGTAGCATCACTAAAATAAAAGAAAAATATGTCAAGACACCATCAATCAGCGTTTGGACACAGGGAAGACAGTGCGTTTTACTTCCTAACTATTTGCAAACGTCCCGACCTAGCTCGCAAATGTTATATATTCTCATGTTTTCTGGTGTTATTTATTTTGATTTCGTTAGTAGAGTTGTCCTCTAAAGAATGAGTAAGTTCAACATACTTCAGTACTGAACACATTCAGTCCTTATGCAATCGTTCAAGTGTGGCCATCACCAACTAGGATTGCACCTTTCACTTTTGTGAAAACAAATGATAGCAGTGTCTCGATCGGTGAGAAGATCCAGATACTAACTCACCATATTACGGAATGGCAGATCGGTGGGTGACTTTATCTGGTTTACAACTGTTGGGGGAGGTGAACCACATCCTGTGCGGAAGCATTGCCGTTTGCCACTGCCGGATGTCAGAAAGTGAATCCAACTCGCATAGAATGAACGATCCTCTCTTGGCACAAAAATTGCAAAATATCATCCTTTAGTAGACTGTGTCGTCGTGTCTTTTCTCCTTGTGTTAGATTTCAATTATGGTAATCTTGTTAAACGCGTAGAGGTAATCAACTGACAATGCCTTTCCCTTCTCTTGACCGTGTATGCATTTCTGGATTGCGCAAGTATTTTCGCGCACTTGTAGTACGATGGATCAATCATGTGACTGTACCAGTACAGATGTTGAATGTGATATGTGATATGACACAAACACAGGTTTTAGAGCACGCATAAACCTGTAGTGCTATTCTGGTGTGATTCTGATGCAAAAAGGCGAAACGCATGAGAAGAAAACAGGCGCAAAGCGGGTCAGGGTGGATTACCTTGTCAGCCGTCTTTAAAAAACGTTTTGCGTTGCACGACACGAAACATTTAGCACAGCTCTAGCGTGGTCTACCCCGTGATAAACTGAGCTGGCACATTCTGGTGTAATTTTGCATTAATGTGCCTTCTTGCGACGGTGGATGACCACTGGATGAAGGTGAGCCTCTTCGAGCCACTTTGCGCCAAACATCATCGACGGAAAAATATGAACACCACTGGAAACGCCAATCTAACCGCGTATACATATTCAAAGTAGCTTTGACTTAGTAAAAGTGGGGTGTTATACTCCAGTCGCCGACAGCGTCGCCAACAGCATCGGCGAGAGCTTGTCGCAGTGCGGAGCGCTTGCGGCGACAGATTGTTGCCGACGCGTCGCCGCGTTGCCGACGTATCGCCGAAGTGCCATACAACATATGCCCAAGGCCTCTAACTTGCCGGAGTTGTGGTCCATCGTCTGCAAGATGGCAACAGTTTCTGCGCTATTCTGTCACTGAATATCTATATCACATACCGGCCGTTTGACCTGCCAAATACAGGGTTCACAACAAAGGATACGCTAGCCAGTCAGAGGACGGTCTGCACCTGCCGGCCATTTGTTGCACATAGTGGTAGCTCTTCAATATCAACATCCACATCAGCTTTTGTTCTTTGCTGGAACCCCTGGGGTCTTCTTCATGAACAACTTACGTAACTTCAACGGAGAAAATCACAGCGGGAAACTCAAATAACGCGGCTTACCGCTCTTCATCTCGCTTGATAAGCCGCGCTATCTGAGTTTTGCGCTGTGAATTCTCTGTGAAAGTTATGTAACTCGCTGATGAATTCGACCCCTGGATGTCACCCAACCCAATAGACTAACTGACTGACTACCTCCCGATAGGTACCATAAAGGATAAAATGGTAAAAGAAGGCGTTCTCATTTCTTCTTTGCGAAGCGCCACTCTACTTCTGATATCGTGAACGCAATTTGGATGGGTGTTTGGTCATTACAATGACTTGCACCGACCAACCAATGGTCATCGCTAGTGCTTTATCCCTTCCAGACATGTCCAGCGCCAACCGGTTCCAGGGTATGAAAAACTTACTTGACCTATGCGAGAAAACCGAACCAAGAGCCTGGGATCGGCTGCGCGTCGATGATCTGGCCTAAGACTGCAGAATCGCTCCCACTCACCTCTCGTAGACCAGATTAGTGTGCTCCCTCCCGCATAATTGTTTAGTTAAATTTTTTGTCATCGCTACTGAGAATGTAGAGGCTCGAGATCCCTTGCTATTCAGAATAGGATTAGGATTGTGCGCAACAGAAGATATGACGTTGCTTATTATGGAACTTCATCATCTGGTCGTCAGGCACTAAAATGAAGCTCTGATGACCCTAGTCGCGAATGCGAGCAGCATTGGGAGGTGTTCGCGCCGTCCGATCGAATAGGTGCGCTATTGAAGGTGTACGATCGAAATTTTGATTGGATGGCGTGTGTTCTGCAGGGGTCGGATTCATCAACGGCTTACATAACTTTGACAGAGAGTTCACAGCGGAAAACTCACAACGCGGCTTATCGCTCACCATATCGCTTCATGAGCTGCGCTATCAGGGATTTCGGCTGTAATTTTCTCTGTTAATAAATTGCTCTAAGTCGTTGATGAATCCGGCTCCAGGTGTTCTGAGTGACTACAGTTAATTGGCTCGCTTCTACCTCCCATGCTGCTCTCATTCGCAACATGGAGCGCTCTGACTATGAGAAGCCCATTATCGGTAGCCGTTGTTTTCCAACTGATCTCAACTGCATCAAGAATGATATCGGGAGGTGGGTCGGGAAAGTATTTTCAGCGAAGAGGTCCTGAGGTGAGGTAGTGTGCCGTTTCCTTCGTCGAATAGGAGCCGAATTTATGGCGATAAGCTTTCCGATGGCGATTTTAGGATGGCGGCCAAGGTCTCGCAGAGATCACAAGTGGCGACTGCCAAACCGACGCCGGCATCACAGCGTGGGGAGTCACAGAAATCGTCAACCAGAAGCGCCCCTTCAGGTAAACTGAGACTTTATGTGGGAGCTATGCGGGTAGACGGTGGGCACTTCCTTCTAGAGTGAACTTCTTCAATGTACAGCTCAAGGTATACTAGGACTAAATTTGCTTGGACGGTCCATTCGCCCGGTCTTTTTTGGCATGTTGTATCCACATCCTACACATGCCTTTGCGAGCAAACTCAATGCCAGTGATGCTGCACGGATGTAATCCATACCCGATACATGTCTTTACACTTAAGCCACAAGCCCACAGTGACGTTTTATCGGTGTGACGATGATTACACCGATACGTCGTTACTGAGGACCTGAAGTTCGCACTTTAAAACATGATCAACACGTGAGGTGATATGACGCTGTTGGTGTTGGTGTTGGTCGGCGGAGTGGCGTTCTACCCCCCGCCCTTTAAACAGAGGCGTGGCAAATGTCTGCGTCTCCACTATCTCGTAAGGCAGCCACTGGACTCTCGAGCAAGCCCAGGGGGTTGGGGGTGGGCGGGCCAGGGGGACGAGGGGATAGAACACTCGACCCCCGTGTTGGTCGGCGGAAAGCGAGTCGGGGTAGGGGTCACCTTGTACTGACGAGGAAAGCCCATGAACTTTCCCCAAAGATTCTCAACGAGACCTATATGGCCTTATAGGACATCGGACGAAGATCACAGAACTGTGCTTCGTTTTTGCTACGGGCCACTGTGTGGTCCGAAAATGGCAAAAAATGGTATCATTTCAGAGCGGACTGATAAGGCAAAAGTGACACCTGGAATCGCCCTGTTGTACTCTGCACTTAGCTTAAAAGCGACTTGGAGCTCAAATTAAAATTTGATTATTTTTAATTATTAGTAATACGATAATATCCTACGTTTCCTAGACGAAGCTGCACGGTGCATTCAGGTGATTCATTCGCAATGGTGGGCCAGATTCATCAACGACTTACAACAATTGAACGGAGAAAATACAGCCGAAATGCCTGATGGCGTGGCTTATCATGGTGAAATGATTCACCGTATCGCTTGGTCAGCCGTGCTATCAGGGATTTCGGCTGTATTTTCTCCGTTATGCTGCAGTAGGTCGTTGATGAAACCGGCCCCAGGAAGGCTTTATACCGCATAATAGTAGATTCCAAACGAAATGACAGCAGCTGAAAAGCGTAGTAAGGATTCCGGCTCGTGGGTGGAGCTCGTACCCTCGTGTTGCGGCTGTTATGTTGTTACACTAGACCTTAATTTTAAATCGCTGGTTTGCAGAAACCCAACTAAGCGATAGTGTTTTTAGATTCCCTATATAATTATCTAATTAGCTATTTATTTTTTCTCTAAATCTCTGTACCTACCGTAGTCGGATAGCGCCGGGTTTTCATGGTGACCCCTCCCCGAGTCGCTTACAAAGAAACTGTCTCAAGGAAACTGTATGCCGGAACGGCAATGACGAATACTATAGGAAGAATCTCCTTCCCCCAAGTAGTAGCAAAACATTTTTGTACAGGCCGATTATCTGTTGGATTCAGCAGGTCAAAGGCAACACCGTGACAACTCGTCAGTTGGACTCACGTGAATCAATTAAACTTTATCAATAACAATACACACAACGCAAAGAAAAATCGTAGGCAACAGAATATGGGTGGAACTGGGAACGCTGAACTGGGTCACTGAGCCGCCTCTGGACGTGTAGAGCGTGGGGTGAGAGTCCTCAGCTTATCACTGACGTGAATCCCTCGAGTCGTGGATTAGTCCCTGGGTGAGTCACTAAGGCTGATATCTGCGCGGACAGCTGAGAAGATGGGTACCACGGACGCCACGCGCACACAGGTCCTCACGAAGGGGACCCGACGAAACAGCTAAGAAAAGAACCCCTCGTCCTGGTCACCCGGCCCTTACCTTTTTGGCTTCGCGCCACTTCACCTACAGCGCAGACTACGAGATCTCTTATTGTGCCCTACGCTTCAAGGGCGGCCGGTAACTCTTCCCCAGTTCGGCGTTCCTTCCCAACATGCCCCCCTCCTGGGCGGAGTCGTCGACCTCGACGACCGGTAGAGATCCGGTAGCTCAACTTCGGCTGCTCTTTTACGGATTACATCATACAGGAGTTTTGCTGCCGCAACCCCGACGTACGCAAAATAAAAGATGTGGGCTGCCTCTGGGCAACCCACCTCCACAAAAAGCTTCCCGTCTTTCACAATATTACTAGAAGTTACTACAACTTGCTCGTTCCCTCCGAACTTCAATATCATGTCGTCCAAAGTCCTCCATAGTTTGGTCATCGACATCTACTTTTCCTCCTTCTGAGCGGTTCCAGGCGTCCACGCAGTGATTATTCGTTCACCGGCCTGGAGATGCGACTTGATGAGCTTGACGATCTCACTGGTGACATCTTTTCTGCCTTTCGCTTCTATTGGATACACTATAATCCACGTGCCAAACGTTTTCCAGTCTTTCAGCACATCTTTGAGCGCTCCGTAGGAGAGCACGACCTTCGTAATTAGACCACATCTCAGCCCATCCTTTTTCATCAAATGGGCCGTTTCCGGTGCCGCGAACCCTGTGGGTCCTTCCTAGCCGTTCTCTCTTCCTTCGTGAGGTCCTCTTTCACTTGTTCGAAGGACTTCTTGTAAAAATAAAGAACCCAGTTGTCCTCTATTGCTTCGTGTTTTGCTACTTCCTCTAAACTCTGTCCACTCAGTGCATACTGAGTAGGCCAACTTGAGGATTCTTCTGAGTACTTCAGCGTCCAGCACTACCGCTCGCTGCTCCGTTTTAACATAGCCACAATCGTCCCATTCAGCCTTTTGGTTAGCCCGTTTTCTCTAGGGTTATACCGTTGTCGCGTGGCTAATCCTCGTTATCTTCACAATTTCTCCCTTCACCTGGTTCACAAATTCTCCTCCCTTATCCGATAGAATTGTTATTGGCCACCTACATCCTTCGGCGATCCATCGAGTAAAAAGTATTCTGGCGATGATCTCAGCCGACTCGTCAGCCACCGGATACGCTGCTGCATATTCGGAGAAATGATCTATAACGTTACAGCGTAACGGTTACCTTTAGCCGTTGGACCTAGCTCCAAAACGTCCACATCTATTACTTCGTACGGTTTCGTTGTCACAATTGGTTTTAATGGTGGTATCAGTACTTCTCTCGAATTGTGCACAAAACACTTTTGACAAGCCTTCGTCCACTTGTAGGCGTCTTGGGCCATTCCTGGCCAATATACCACTTTGCTCAGCTTATTTAAGAGCTTGTGACCGCTAAAATGTCCTGCAAATAAGCCGCTATGTTCTTTGTAGAACACGTCATAGCGGTATGCTTTTGGTACCACAACTACCGTAGTACTGTCGTCTAGATATAACTTCAGATCACCATCTTCTATCGCAAAATCAGCTATTAATAATTTTCGCTCTCCTGCCAGTCGTACCACTCTTCGAACTTTTTTCTTCTAGAAAGCGAACTACTTCTCCAAGCTGCGGGTCCTGTCTCAACTCCTTCAACCACTTAAACTCTTCCCTAGTTGTAATGGCGTTAACTACTGCCTCATTTATCCCTTCTAACGCCTCATCCACGCACTCGCTCCTTGCTACCCCCTACTCAGGGCGTCCGCCACTGCATTAGCTCTTAATTTGACGTACTGAATGTCCAAGTTGTACCTCTGAAGTTCCAGCGACCACCTCAGAACTTTTGCTGAGACATTACTTCGCTTAAATAAGGCTGTGAGTGACTGATGATCAGTCATCACCATAGTCGGAAGTCTATATATAAACATATGGAATCGTCGCAGAGCAAAGACAACAGCTAGCGCCTCCAGATCCGTCACATGATAACACCTTTCAGCTTTACTAAGGCTCTTTGACGCGAAGAAAATTGAATGAATTTGTTGGTTGTCGCCCTCCTGTGACAGAACCGCACCAAGATCGTGCGTCATGCATCAGTATACATTATAAAGGGTTTTTTCCCACTTCGCGCTGATTCTACATTCGGCCGTTTCAGAACAGGAGCGGAAGTAATCATCTCCTTCATCCTTCTAAACGCCTCCTCGTGTTCTTTATCCCACGACCATTTTGATTTCGGCGATGTTAGACTGAACAAACATCCAGTCTAAAAAATCCTAAGCAAAATTTTCTATAAAACGACGCCATGCCTAAAAAGGCGCGGTGTTCCTTCACATTCCTGGGAGTGGGGCATTTTCTAATGGCTGAGATCTTTCCTGGATCCATATGTACTCCTTCGCCGTCTATGACGTGTCCTAGGAATGAAACCTTGCTCTTCAAAAAATGGCACTTTGTGCTTTCAGTCCCAACCTTGCCTTCGTCAACCTAGCAAACACCTCTTTCAGGAGTTTTCTATTCTTAGTTTCGATGCAGACCATAATATCTTGTATATAACAGAACACCTCTGTTCCAAGAATATCGCCAAGCAATATATCCATCATCCTTTTGAACACAAGTGGACTAGTGCTCAACCCAAATGGTTTACCCGGAATTGTAGCAGGCCTTCCGGCGTGGTGAACGCGGATTTTTCCTTAGCATCTTCTTCTAGGGCGCGTATAGCGCAGTCGGAGGAGGCGCGACTGACGCGTGCACCCGATACCAGGTTCGTGGTTCGGATTTCCCGCCCAGGCCAACCAAGCCTTCCATCCCTCCGGGGTCGGAGAATTGGTACCAGACTTGTCTGGGAAGGATAAAGCGCTGAGTTGTTCATGGGCTGGCCACCGCAAGTCATTATATGGCCAAATACGCATTCAAATCGCCTCCACGATATCCCGTAGAAGTAGAATGCTCTGGCGCGTCCCAGAAGGGATTGAATAACGCCGTCCTTTACCCTTTGTCCTTTTTATCTTTTTCTAGGGGAATCTGTCAGTATAAACTGGACAGATCTAACGTCGAAAAATATTTATTTCCCCCTAAACTCTGTAACACAGCTTCCATACCAGGAAGGGGATACGTGTCCAGCCTAATTCTCTTGTTCAACTCGCGATAGTCTACACAAAATCGGGTTGATCCATCTTTTTTCTCTAACAGAATTATTGGGAAAGCCCACTTTGATGTACTCTTCTCAATAATATTTCTCTTAAGCAAGTCAGCTAAAAGCTCTTTCAGTTTCGCTCAAATCCCTAGCGGAACAGGTTTTGCCTTCGTCTTGATTGTGTTATTAGCTCCTTTATCTATGCCCATATGCACGACATCTGTTTCAGATAACTCGCTATCAGATACTGCGAATGCACTCGGGTATTCTTCTCACAAGCTCCGAATTTCCTCATCTAGATGTGCCGAATCTGCATTAGCACTGACTAGCTCGCCCAACTTTTGCAACCGCTCACTTGAGTTGATCGCCTCTTCCTCATATTCAAGCATTAGGACATTTGATGTTCCCATTTCTCGTGCCATTTATCTGTACCCCAATGACCAATTTCCTTTCCTTCCTTAAACACTACTGATTGATCACTGTTGTTAAATACTGGCAGCTGTGTTTGTTGATGTTATTCTAAACACACCTGCCGCCACGTCATTTACACTCGGCTAAATCACTCTGTCTAACCCTGTTCGCTTTGCCCTTCACACCGTACATTAATAAGGCTGATGCATGAGGCGGCACATGCACCCTCTCCACTACACCAACCGTCATCAGTTGGACCTGGCGCCCATTGCTTCTGTAGATCTACGATTCTTTGCCAACATCCCGTGATATTGACACACACTCCCAACCTGCTCGAAGCATTTGCTCCCAAGATGAGCTCCTTCTCTTTTGATGGGCTTATGTAGAAAGCCACAACACTT
>CANDYH010000950.1:0-18649 GCA_947396885.1 Heligmosomoides polygyrus polygyrus | reverse complement strand
CTGGACCACTTTTGCACAGATACACAAGAAGTGTCAAGTATCGATCATTTCTAGAGCACCATGAGCGCCTTTTTTGAGCGTTAATCGCGCCGTCCATGCATACATCCATGCGTCCGTCCGAATTTCGGACGGACGCATGGATGGATGCATGAACGGCGTGTATTTTCATACAAAAATATGGAGTGTTTTTGGCATCTCACCGAAAAGATAGAGATAGCACAAGTAAATATGAAGTATGTTTCACAGCATATACACAAACTGGTCAGCCAATCAATATCAATCAATATTAACGATTTCCTCCGCACTACATTTCATCAATATAATTGATTTTTGGATAGATGGTCATATCCGATGAACAACACATTAATATAGAAGCCGCTAGACAGATCTCACAACAAACATACAAATCGATTGATATTGATTGACGCGCAAGTAATCAATATCAATCGATAGTAGCGACTTTTGTAGAAGATTAGCGCTTGCGATGGAGAATGAGAAAACCACGGTATCGGTTTTACGACAGTAAAACAGTAAATAAGTCACACTTTCCTAGTTGGATGAAGCACGCACAAATATGGGCAGTATCGCGAAAAATTGCACCAGACTGCACCATCCCGCCCTTGCTGACTCTCCATACTTTTCAATTTGGGTGTCGCTAAGTCTATGGACGTGCTTATACTGAATCGTTCGTGCAATGCGTCGACCCGAAGCGGGTGACCTCCGCGAAAATCGATACGAACGGGCTGCTCTGGCAACAAGTCGCCTCTATTGCAGACTATGAACAGAACAGCGGAATATCGGTAGGCGGCCAGTGTAGCAAAACACCATTAACCAGCCGATGCAACACCTCGGAAACAACAACGCTTTGCTAGACTTGCCCCATGCAACTAGGATGACGCCTGCAACTTCAATAAAGCTCCAAACTGGAACTGTCCGTGCAGACTAACACACCTCATCACTGAAATGTGAGTATGAATCCTCGTAGACTGTGCACTCAGATCGAGCTCGGGCAATCACTGCATCCGTCTGGCCCTGAAACACCTGAGTAGGCTGCTCAACAGGGAATTATCAGAGGACTTATGTACTGTAGAATACATCGCAGACTTCATCCCTTTGCCCTTTAACCGTGTTACTGTACCTTTATCATTTCCACCTGCAAAATACCGTAACCAACCTCGTCCTCGTGCTTACAGACAGCAGCATCAGCAGCTAAAGGTGTCATGTCGTCTTGCTCCCTTTCTGCCTTATCGTCGTAACCCGGAGTATCCTCGGACAGTTGGCTTGAGGTCTAGCGGACACACACCGTCTCGCCTAGGAGTAGGAGTCCTTCGCGCTTCAGAATCGGCAGGCGCTTCTGAAATCGTGGTGTGGATTTGACAGGGCACTTAATTGATCGATTGACCTCGAAAATCCATATAATGTCCACTTCAGTCGTCATAACCGAAAAGCACCAATTCTCCCATTTGTATGGGGAGCGGCGAAAAGGGGAGGGACATACTGTAGATCAGTGGAACCGCATCAAAAACGAGAAAATGGGACAAAATAATGCAATATCTCTTCAAAGCAAGAACAGCACGCCTTCATTCGTCCTCTACGTGCCTTCACTTCCTAGTATTAAAACGCAGATTACTCATTGACCATTAAATCATGCAAAATCACTGGCATCAATCGATATTTATCGGGCAAACGAGCAGAGAAGCCCACACTGTGGCCAGTATATGCATATCAATCTAGTATAATGTGCTAGATGGCTCTGCCCCCAAGCTGCAGACTTCTCCAGCAGCCATTAATTTCGCGAAGAAGGACACATGGACAAACAGATGGTCTCATTCCTACGGCAGGATTGTAGACAAATTCATACCTGACTGTTCCTCGGAGGACGAAATCTGGTCAAGCCGGTTATCAGCTCTTTTCGTTCGGCGATGACTCGATCGTACTGATCAATCTGAACGGCAATCGACTCCTTCGTCCTGAAAAATTCCGAATGTTCCTGTTGCGACACCCAAATGAGTTGAATTACCCACATCTGCTCGATATTTCTCGACTTCTCCTCGAAGCTCTTGTTCAGCATCTCTGCTTGCTCTCTCCTGAGGTCCAGATTATGCCGCATGGTCCGCGCGCTTACATCTCCAGTACCGTTGTTAACTGGAAGAAACCACAGATGCTCACAAAGGGAGCTAATTGATTCAGAAGAGTTCTTTCAGGTGAGCCAAGTCCAAAGTAGAGCTTAAATAGAGGGATGCGGCAGTATGAGGAGTAAAAGACGGCTGAATTCCGCCTTTCTCACGAATTTTCCTGCCTTTGAGCCGCTTTTTGGTTAAATTACCCGACCTAGCTCAAGTTTATACCCACGTCGCCAAGCAGCGCGACAACTCAAGTATAGACATCCTCTGAACTCACCATTCTTGTTCACCACCTTCGGCGGAATTCGCACAGGTTCCCGCAAGTGCTCCAAGTCTGGCTCAACGGGCTCAGCAGGCACAATGGGCTCCCTGAACGACAGCAATCACTGATGAGAAGAACCCACTCAAGCGGGCGACCGCAGCGGCTTCTTACCCCGGCTCAGGAGGAGTGGCCAAACCCAGAAGCCGTATGACTGTATCGCTGCACTGCTTCGTGGCCTCGTAGACCTTCTTTTGACGAAGCATTATCTCCGTCATGAACTCTCTCTAAACGCTGCTGAATTCTGTACAGAGATCATACGAACCGTTGATCTCTCAATGAAGAAATCTCGAACCGTTGAGAGGTGCTGCTGATACAGCAAAGAATGCGCTCCTTCAACGGCCACCTTGAGTTCCTTATCCACCATTCCCAGCAGGCGATCAGTACTCACAGACAGCTCCGCGGACGTTGCTGATCTGAACGCTTCTTCCAGATTATTCAACGGGGACCGGTCCTCATGAAGGTAGGAGAGCAATCCAGTGAGGATAAACCTACCTCTTCCACAACTTCAGCGCCACAATTTGCAAATTTCGAAGCTTTCTTCGCATACGTACGTAGGCGTCGACGTGGCGCTTCCTTTCCTCCAGACCTTCTGAAAGAAGCATAAAGAGGTTAGCACAAAACAAATGGAGTAAATGGCAAATATGGTGCCAGCAGCCCCTTACAGATATGCCAAGCCTCGCACTTCTCCTTGTTGCCGTCGAGGCACTTTAAAATTAAACGAACCGACCTCAACAACAATTTTCACTCAACTCCTCAACATTTGTTTCCACAACGATTTTAGACAGACGGTTAGATAGTTTCCTGCCTAATGCTTCATTTATACTTAAACTGCGACCGGACAACTTGAATAATCGGTATCGGCAGATTTCGCATCGCTCGATCGCGAAAAAAATGCGCGTGCTTTTCCAGAGTACATTCTTGCCGATGAGAGCGAGCACAGCAACTGAGTCGTTCGTGCAAAGCATAGGAATAGATTAACGTCGAGCGATCGCCTCGCAAAAATCGATACGCATTCCTTGTATGGAGGAGTAGTCGCTCATATCGCTCCCGCCGCGGAGTATAAACAGGCCTTTACCTATTCACCGACCGCGGAAAGAGAGACGACATGAAAATTTTAGCCGAAAACAATCGAAATTTGAGTACATGGCCGAACTCTAAGGCCTCTGGAAGCTTCTGAACCTAGAATTACTAAAAGAGGACTCACCTCCAATTAGAGCTCGGGCGGCAGCTGCTGCCGAGGTAGTTCGCATCTTCTGCGGTTGGCGAGTTTCTTGCAGCTTCGATGTGTTACGCATACTAGAACACACGGGCATCAAATGAATCACACAGTACGGTCGAACAAAGGTTACGCCTCAGGCTCACTCTCAATACCAATACCATTACGGAGTGCTACTCGTTTAAAGTATGTTTTGTCTTTGCCTTAGGAGAAATAGGTAAAAATAAATATAAGGACAAAGGAAAAATAAAAGAGAGTGTTAATCACCCCATTCATGGGATGTGCCACATATTTTATTCTGATGTATGTTGTGAAGCCGATTTGAAAAGTATTTGGTCTAGGAGCCAGCCGATACACGAGTCAGTGTTTTACCCTTCTCAGAGTGGGCACTTTTCACTTCAAATTGGACGCTTTTCAAGTCAAATAGGACACTCCTCTAAGCTGTCCTATGAACTTTGAAACAAACTGAACGTCTTACAAATAGAAACGAGCTTCTTACAGGTTCAACTACAGACTCTCAAGACGACAAAAATAATTTTTTTGTTCAAGGAAAATTAAGAAGAACTTTAGAAACTGTCCAATTCGACACAAAAAGGGTGTTGTGAATATCTTTGGCCCCGTTTATACTTCCGACGCCGAGCGACGCGACGGCGGCATGCAAAGTGGCCAAATTGATCGATCGCGTCGCTCAATCAATATGGCCACCATATGTGGCGTCGCGTGGCTCGGCGTCGAAGTATAAACACGTCCTTGAACAAAAAAATATAGTCAGGCCTTTCCAGCGACACCAAAGCACCAAAAGACCACCTATAGTGCTGTCGCCCAGCTAGGAGTATGATATGCTAAAGACGAGCGACAAATCACACCATGAACACTGCAGCGTGGCACGGTTCACATCCCCACTTAATTAATCCGCGGCCGCACAAAAAATCGCGAGGAAAGGAAACCTCTAAAAGCTGAAGACCCGATTCAGCTAGCATAGAAAAACAGTATTTGGTAAAAAAAGGCTAACAACTCGGCTGGGATCAGCTTGACCCTTCTATTCGTCACCAAGCGCTTGCCTTCAAATCCTATGTTGCCACATAAGAGCAATCTTACTTTGACAACGAATTAAGGAGAAATTCTATTGGAAGGAATCCAGCATGAATTATGCTCACTAAGCAAACGTCCCTACCAACAGAGTAAGGGTCAACGACAAGAATCTCCAGTTGCTTCACATGCTTTGGCTCAACACCTTCTCGTTATTACCTGCCGTCAAGAGCGCATTTCTTCTCCTCCTCCTCAAACGAACGGAGCGACGCCTCACGAAGAGAGATCGAGTTGAGAATCTTGTCCAGGTCGTCATTCGCATCACGCTGAACGTGATCATCATAAATGATCGACAAGAATAGCTTCAAATGGCAACAAATGAACTTGAATAATATGTGGAAGCAGAACAAGAGCTTTTATGGTTCGTTTCGCCACCTTCTCTCAGACAAACCTTATTTGCTTTAACACCTTCACGGTGCCTCATCAATGAAGCGAGCAAATGTTATAATGGCTTAATCCGTTTGGACACCACCTTCCAAACTGGAGACTTTCTTGACGTGTTGGATCCACGTCCAACACACGTTCTCAAGCGCAAGGTCCATTTATGTCACTGACGCTGCACTGGTGAAACCCATGTCCTCAACAGGCCCTTACAGGTCCGATAGATGGTGCACTTTCATTTCGGTTGCAAACCTAGAGAGGGGGGTCCAACCTGTGCCTCTCTATTTCTGACAGCTTTACTCCAAACAAGCAAAGTTAGATATCCTTCTAGGTTCATGCTGATTAGATAAACGTGTATAGCGTTTCGTTCTACAGTTTCTTAGGCAAACTGGGGTCAGATTCGTCAGCGACTTATAGCAATCTAAAGTCGTAGTCGTTGATGAATCTGGCCCCTGGATGTTGTGAAGAAGCATGATGGTGAACCCGCTGCTATAGACTTGCTCCCACCTTCGGAACCTTAATCATACACGCCTGAGATTTCGTTCACTTTAAAAAATCTTTTCACACGTGTGCTCTCGCAGATAAGAAGTATGAGGCGTTTTTAACAGACAGTTTTGGCAATGCCTGGAAGTCTGAGCTGACAGAACTGTAAGACGGGACTGCGATCGAAGATCTGCAAAGCCATCACAGAACAGTGTACAAACGCACTGCTGAGTGAGTGGATCGAAAAAAACTTGAAGTGAGTCGCCTAGTTGCGCTAGCTATTGTATACGACGTCGAACGTACTGTATGTACAATCTATCGAAAGCGCTTCCATTCTAACGAGCTTCTTGCCTAACACCACGGTGAAGAAGACATTAAGAATATCAGTATGTAGCCCAGAAGATGGAGGGGTTGGCACGGGTAGAAAATGGGATTTAGCACATCCACGGTTTCCGGCTTCCTGACAAGAATTTTCAAAACACAATGTCGATTGCACCGGCGGAGCTTGTAGGTTGATATATGTCCACCTACATGAGGAGAAAACTGAATGCCCCTCTACACTAGGCTTGCTTAAGTATTATCCAGCTCAAGAGTGCTCTGCAGCACAATATAAATTGCTGGATTTCGCGGCATGCCCCGCATTGGGGGATTCTGCCCCTTCCCCGTTCCTTCTGGTAGAGATTCGAGCACAGCCAACATCGTGAAATCCACATCTAAGCAGGTCACGACCGCTAATTTTGCAGCTAGCCGCCGTCTACAAGACGTGTGGACGACGTGACGTGTTACACCAGTGCAGCACCGCTGACGTGGTGGAGTTTGCACGTAAAGACGCGTGTTGGAAGTCGATCCAACACGCCAGAAAAGTCTCCAGTTTGGAAGTTGGTGTCCAAACGGATTTAGCCGCAGTGAATTGGTCATGTTTTACTATAGAAGTGGGCGCAAATAGACTAGGGAGCGGGATCATTATGTACTGACTGGATTTACGCCTTCATACGAAGGCAAAGTGTTTCCGTTCACATCAGATCTGGCCTACCAAGGTTTACCGCAGAGCTAAACACACCGATGCTGTACAAAGTTTTAAATTTCGAGTAACAGAAAACGTTGTATAGTGCTGTCCTGCGCGATCGCCCACTACGAGTCTATTTCCTCCTAGGAATTAAAGCGATCCTTGTCAGTCGAAGTGGTCGTCGTCTGAGATCTCCGCCCTTGTAAGCTGCCGCTCCCTCTATTAGGGGTAGCTGGGCTGTTTGGGGCGGTGGTCTTCCCATGGATCCCGCGTCTTCAGCGGCCATCCTTGTCAGGAGCCGAGCGAGAAATGGCTTTCCATGGTGCTCGACAGCTGGCAAACGCCATTGATGAGTTGGAATTTACGCGTAAAGGCATGTGGAAGACGAGTATTACACCAGTGCAGCACAACTTTCCTTATGGTGTTTGCATGCAATGACGAGTGAGACACGTCGAGTATGAATGAGGCAGATTCCCCAGAGTGGAGTTGGTGTCTAAAGGGATTTAGCCTGTTATAATTTTACTTTTTATTTTACTGGATCCATCCTAGTTGGAGGGGACAGACTATGTATCGTCTAATCATTCCATCTACTGAATTTTCTCGCGAGCTTCAGCGGTCCCATGATGTGGAGCCTTCAACACATTCTCAGGGCAGCCAATAGTGCGGCACGGAAGCAAGCCAGCAGCTGCAACTTTGCCCCCTCTCGTCTAGGATAGATCCGGTTTACTTCGAGTAATATTTTCACAGATTGTTATCTAAAAATATATGACTCTTGGTTTTTTCGTACTTTCGTCAACGGTATCTCATTGGCTCGCACCGTCATCGGTTTGTGCTGCTCAGCGTTTTCGAACCTTAGACTGTGCTTCGCAGCCGTCCTCAGGCCAACGGCGCTCCTTACAGGAGATCGTTTATACGTCTTCCGAGTCCAGACGCCCGTTACACGACGTGGCACATGACACATCGTTTGAACTTGGACGCCTGCCCCCCCCCCCCCACATCTCACTGGCCCCTCCTTACCGGTCTCATATTGCTTCCTCCTTCCAGGTCCTACCCCTGGCACACTTTGTTGTCCCCCCCCCCCCTCCCCAATGGAACACCCTTACTGGTCTCATTCGTCCCCCCGTCCTGGGCCGGCCCCCTTTAGAGGCCGTATTCATGAAGCGGCGTGAGCGGGAGATAAGCGATATCATCTCTCTCATCTCTCTCCTGCCTCGCTCTCTCGCCTCGATCGGCCTCCGTGGGAAGCCGGGAAGATCCCGGGAACGTTCATGAATACGGCTACAGGTCCCTTCTTCCTGGTCACTCCCCTGGTCCTGACTTGAGGGCCCTTATCGCCTTCTCCCTGGTCCTCTCACGCTCACGGCAGACGTCGTTGACACGTCTTCTGAATCCGGACGCTCAGAAACGCGCGCCGTCGCCGTTGTCTTCTTGTCGTAAGGGGACCCTATCTCTTTTCACAATCGAAACACTTATCTATTTCTTCCAGTAGATCAACCAGTTCCCTCTCGAAATAAGTATTTCTCTCATTGAATGAACCAGAGGGCTCTGTAGTAGCTACGCAAAGGCAGCAGAAGAGATATATGCAGTTACAAGTGCAGTAGACGCCATTGTATACATGCATGCATCAGAAATGGTCTCGCTCAGTTCACCACTGGGGTAGAACACACCAGTGTTCTGAAACTTCTGATTTCGTGCGACAAACAACGCGCATAGATTATCTTTCTGATGGCCACCGCCCCCCCCCCCTCCCCCACACGAGCCGCTTAGCGCCAACTTAACTCTACAGTAATCGATTTTTTTCGATTTTAAATTTGAATTTCAAAAATGAGCTAAATTAAAAATAATTGCATGCGAATAATTACTGTTAAAAACCATTTAACCTACAAATATAAACCAGTTGCGTCCAACAACCGGCCTCCATCGCCCTTCCATACAAACTATCTACACCGTACTCCATACCACCGTATCATACGATATCAGAACGGGTACTACGAAACATGTTATCACTATGGGATTCATTTTATTCTTCAGATACCTGGTGCGGTGTCATTACTGAGTAATTCCAGTCGAAAATCCTTACATTCTCTACTACAAAAAACTTTTTTCGCTCATTTCTAATACACGCAAGCGTTTTTTAAATATTTTTTATAATACCAACATGCAGGATGTCTCAAAAAATGTATGCACTGTTTGAAACGTGATAACTTTGCTTGCAGTGAAGGCACTGAGGAAGTTAAGGGTTCATATGAAAGCTGAAGAAAGTAGGAATTTTCTGGCATACTGTAATGGGTGTAAAGAATGTGAGATATGTAAGGGTGGATGGAGGGATGAGGGATGGAATACGTTCCGGTCTTCTCTGCGCCTTGCCTGACACAACAGCCGTGACGTGTATAGCGCGATGTCGTGGGGAATGCAACGGCGGCCCAGGGTCAAGCGGGTTGGACGTTGTCGATGAGCTCCATCTGTTATCGGACCATCCGCGCGAGGCCGGATAGGGGAGCACCGCCCACGGAACAGCACAGAGACACACTGCACCACCACCCTGGCCACTTGGTCTTCCTGACTTCTCTTCTTAGGTTCCTCTGACTTGGGGTTCGGCCCTTCCTTTTCCCATTCCCCGTCTATGTCGCATTCTGCATAATTAATAAACTGTATATTACGCATCTGTTTTCTTATGTAATTGAAAGATAGAATAAATTGATAGGGACGGGAAAGGCTTATATCCGACTTCCTCAGGTGCCGTTACACGAAACCTCGGTACACTAAACCCTTAGGGAATCGATGATATAACATGGAGGTCCCGGAACTCCATTACCTTAAATATTTATTTTTCCTTCGCTCCATCATTACTAGGAAAATTGGTCACTTTTTGAACATGACAGCTTAGGGATTTACTCTTACTTACAGCTTATAAACCAACTCTTATTTACAGCTTCAGATTTACTCTTATTGACAATCTATTGATTTCCCATTCGCATCTGTGTTCTTGATAGTCTTCATTTTGACACCTCATGCCGCCAAATTACATTTTTTAATTCAAATTTGACGAGGGCTAAAACCCATAAGAAGACAATTTTATTAGAGCAGGCACTTTTGCAAAACGTGGCCAGGTCACCACTACCCCCTCCCCCCTCGCGACAATAATGGTAGATGGAATCATTACATTTGGGATTCTGATGAGCATTCTAAACATACATGCGCAACCAAGAGGTTAAAGAGTAAGGCGATGTAAACTTATAAATACACAGTGCTATTCAGGAATAATTTGGAATTTATGGGGAAAAATCGCTGCTCACGTTTATTCTCTTCAAGCTCCATTAGCTCTATTCAGCTCTAATTCTCCTCCTTTTGTATTATTATTAACATTCTCTCTCTCGTTCTCATCAAATTCGCATATACGCCATCCGGGCGATTTCGTGCGCCACGCGTAATGAAATTTAGAAGATAAAAAAATTCTCAAGCAGCTCGACGACCCGCAGCAGCACAACGTCATCAACAGACCTATCCCTAAACAGTACAGTCCTCTTCACGTAACGATTTTTTTCTACTTCTTTATTCTTCATTTCTTTATTTCTTTCACTTCTTTACTCTTGCCTGATAAAGACAATAAGAAATGCAACGGGGTCTCACCCACGCCGCGCCGTAATTCAAATCACCCCTGCGCATCTAAGTACCCGCTGCGCAAATTCGCATTAGAGCGCACTTACTACAACGACGCATCAAAATCAACGGCAGAAAGAAATGATAGCGATCATTACATTTAGAAAGTACCACCATGGTACAAATACGACTCTTAGAGTGCGATGTCATTTTCCTATAGCATAACCAGCGTTTATGGAAGGAAAACTCACTAACTACATATTAGGTTATCCATTAGATATAGCACTGAGCATGAAACCGAGCGACAATGTCGTTCCCTTATCATCAAGCAAAGGAAACTCCTCCAGCTCCACAATTACATCAAATAGGCTGAAGCAAGAAATGCAAAACCCTCACTCGCGAACCAACCGAACAAGAAGACAGCCTTGTACAAACCAGTCGTTGCTCAAAGCACCTGCCTTGGTTGTTCCATGATCCCTACACCAAGGGGAAGAACGACACAGAAAAAAGAACAAAAAAACCACCAGAAACTTGTTAGGTGTTTTCTTCGATCCGAACGTTGGCTAACGACGAAGAGTGCTGCATTTTTCACCTCAGCCTTATATCAGCTCTTTCCAACAGGAGAAGTCTCTTTCGCACAATATTCCCACGTTTCGAGCTCAGTCTATAGGTGATGGCGCCGATGTGTAGAATAAATGAGAATAGCCCATTAAACAAATTATTCAATACATCAATGACAACGCATCCTAGAGACGTACTCTCTTCAGAAATCAATCGCAGTCAAATCTACCGCAGTACTTTTGAAACGTTGTCGAATATTGGCTCAAGCACCTAAAAACGCGCTCAGTTATGTAATCAAATCCCTGCCTTATCTATAACGCCAATATATTTATTTTTCTATCAACAACTCTATTTATAAATTTACTGCAAGTTTTCTCCTCTTTCCTACTATTGTTACCTCGAACCTGCCAATAATTCAATACTTCCAGCAATACTTTACTCTCAGCCTTGACAGAAGGATAACGAATGGCAGCACTGATCTCCAACACCGACAACAACGCCAAGTCCACCTACGATATCCCTTTTCGTCTACTACCCCTGCTCTCCATCCAGCTTTTAGTCCCGGGACCGGGACTTTTTCGAACGGGTGGATGTAAAGGGATAGCGGGCGTAAGGGAGATATAGGGGATTTGGTATCTGTTATCTATACGCTCGTGTGTGCGCATCAGCTGGCGGGTTGCCTAAGTGCAACAACAGCCAGCGGTTTTATACCCCCTGTGTTGACGGTCGCCCTGACCACCAGTGTGGGCGACCGTCAACACAGGGGGTATAAAACCGCCCGCTTAGAGATTGCTGGCGGTTAGATCTTCGTTTGTCATGTAGTTGCTGCTACATCGTCGTGGAAGCCTGCCTCCTCCTGTTTATATATTGCTGATTCTCAGTCCTCATAAAGAGATTATTCGTATCTTCTTTGTTATGTTATAAAAGAGGAGAGGAGAATATTAGTGATAACCGCGCGGCCTCGGGTCCGCTACACTCTAAAATAAATCCTAGGGCCGAGGATATTATAATATGAGCGGCACGGAATGCGATACGCACTCGTCTTAAATTTTCCATTTTACGCTCGATTGATTGTTTTTCACATGAATACATGTTATAATTTCTTCACAAAGTGGCCGCTTTGATTGATTTGTGCTTTTTCTAAGCTTTAAATCTTAAAAGCACGCTACTGCTTGCGAAAAGGGCAGGGTCTCCAAAAATGCAGGTACTATTTGAAATTGGCTGCCAGTGAATCCTTTGAAGATGTTTGAGACTCATATGAAAGAACAGGGTAACGGTATTTCTTTGACGTGCAAGCGGTCAAGATTGCGCCATGCCCTCACCTAAATCCTACATTTCAGAGTCGATTGATTGTGCATGATCTGGCTGTTATAATCTTGTTACTACATGGCCTGATTAACCTGTGCTGTGCTTCTCTTAACGTTACAACTTGACAATCATGTGAAAGACATGTGACATGCGAGTTTATTGATTGCGCGGTTTAAATGTGAGCAGGCTCCATTATACAAGACGGATTCTGTAGATTGTTGAAGCAACATTCAAGCTGAACGGAGAGGTTAATCGGCATAATTGCAGCTACTGGACGACAAGAAACGTTAAGAGAAGCACAGCACAGGTTAGGTGGCCAAGCAGTAACAAGCATTCAGCCATGCACAATCAATCGAGTCTGAAATGCAAGGTTTTAGGCAGGAGATGGCGCAATCTTGACTGTTTACAATCCACAGAAATCTAGTTACCCTGCGCTTTCGTGTGAGCCTCAAACATCTTCAAATGCCTCACTATCAGCAACGATAGAACCTTTCAAATAGTAAGCAGTAGGGTGCTCTTAGGTTAGAAAAAGCACAAATCAACACAATCTCAATCAAACCGGTCACTTCGTGAAGAAACTATAACATGTAATCATGTCAAAAACAACCAATCGAGTGTAAAATGGCAATTTTCAGACGAGTGCATGGCGCATTCCATGCAGCACGCTATGTCAGAAAATTTCTCTTTTCTTTAGCTTCCGTAAGAGCCCTTAACTTCTTCAGTATCTTTACTGTGAGCAAAGTTATCATCTTTCAAACAGTATATACATCTTTTTGAGACACCCTGTATTTACAAGATGTATGTCAACGTCTACTCAGGAATAAATGTAAGCTAATCAAAGGTGGACAACAGCTGTTTGAGTGTTTTTAATCTGCGCTAGGGTTTGCTTCGTTCTGCCGTGTTTTTTTACCACCTTTTCCCCTCAACTAGGAATGCAGCTGTAGGCTTCCATTCGGCCTAGAGGACAGAAGGCCAGCCTGCTTGTGAGAGCATCAAATGGACCTCCCCTCCCCGATTGGACCAGCACCCAGTTTTCTAACACGCTACGTCTATATATACAAAATCTGCCTATTTTTATTGAAACATCTTTTTACATTTCTAACAATGAATTCTCTTGTAAAAACGAAATAATGGGATGGTTAAGCAGCACAACTTTCGGATGATGTCTTCGCGACCTTTCCAGCCTTGGTATGTTCGTCATGGCCTCCTCTGTCATGAGACGAAACCGATAACGAGTAGAACAGAGCTCAGCGGCTTGGCCCCAAAGAAACCTTCCGCAGATACCAGAAACCAGAGAGAAAACCGAAAAGATCGCGATCCACTTCGCTTTTCTCCACACCGTCCAACCGCTGTTTGACAGAAACATGTTCAATTCGCCAGAAAAACAATGACACATTCTGAAGGCTGCGCTGCTCGACATGACTGCGACTTCTGCGGTGTTATGGTGATGCCACCTCTGGTTTTCACAACAAGAAAAGGTCTACATCAACAAGAAGAATGGTCATGTCAATGGGGAAACATGAAGAAAACGCTGTTTCTTGAAGTCTTTTGGAAGCTGTTCTCAGAAAAACACTCGAAGATTGGTAAGAATATCGACGTTGACCTTATAAGACGAGGTCCTTAATTCTCCTTCTATGGAGTAATGACTTCTAACCAATAAAGGGTCTAACTCGTATATCTGAGCGGCGAAAATGGACACCACTAAAAGAATCTCCACAATCAAATAGTGGAAAATTAGCTTCCATGTCATGCAAGGCAACACCTTCCAACCAACGAATACGCAGAAAAAAAAACAAAAATACTGCAAGGAATCGAACACCTCACCCCGCGCCTATGAAGCAGCGTTTTTGCTTTTTGGAAAGCATTGACTTATGCGACTGTGCGATTCAGTAGCAAACTGTGGGAGCTCCTAGCTCGGTAGTTTCAAGGACCTTGCAGAAATTGAACCTAATTTTTTACCATTCCAATATGCAGATTCTTTTAATGGAGTCCATTTTTTCCGTTAAAGCATACGCCTGACATCCCTTACTGCTAAAAGAGACAATCAAAAAGAGAAAGATAGCGTGGAAAGACGGTAGGATGACGGAAATGGTATCGTTTTCGTCATCTAAAACATCAAAAGGTACCTGAGCGTCGCTCATCTTCTCAACCTTCCTAGCAAGATGCCGCGTTGCTGTCACATGTACGCGGGTATGCTCAATTCGCTCAGCATACGCTAGCTCAGCTGCCATGCTGAAAAAGGAGCCAGACCACGTAATAAGCCCAAAACCGTCCGAGAGCAAACTGCTCTATAATTCACCTTGCTCCCAGTGCCTTCGGCATTGAAATCTCGACGGTTTGTTTCCGGTTACCGTTCTCATTCTGAAAATACTGCTTAGATCGAGGTCAGGGTTCCTGGTAGCATTAGAAGTCTACCTTTTCATCTGCTCCCTCATCACGAGTCCCTGAGGTGTCGAAGTCTGCCGCCAAACGGTCAATGTTATCGACCACCGAGTTCGGCGGCGCTCCTGGTTGCTCATGTGCGCTAGTGAACTGACCTCTTTGTGGCAAAGAGCGACGCGGCGAGTCTGAACTTGGCACTTGATAGGAGTGGCGAAAATCGGCCCCCATTCCAAACCGTCCCCTGGGCAAAAACAACGCACCCGAAAAGGGTTTTGCTAACGAAATGAATCCCGCAAGGGTGTTTAAAGGAAATGTCAACGAAGGCGAGGTGTATGAAACCTGCAAGCCACCACTGATCGATTCTTCAAACCCAGACGGGACATATTACAAGCAAATACCAGAGAAAAAGCCGTTCTGCTCACCTTCTTTCCTCGCCCTCAAACTGCCCAGCTGGCTGTTGTCGATGGTCTGGCGATGATCGGAGAATGCCGGCGTTGATGAGCTATCCAGTGCCGGTAATCCCAAACGTATCGGTTGGCTGGAAACGTTACGTAATGGCCTTATGAAAGCAACCACAAGCCAAAGAACGACCTTTTCAACTTAAGAACGATGAGGAAAATTGTCTACTGGGCCTGTTCAAACTGTCTGCAGCCTATTGAATCCACAGGGCGGCTTTAAATACATCAATCCAAGTAAAAACGAGCCCTTCGATCTAAATTTCTATTATATAGCACTTTTTCTACACAACACATTTCGTATGAAAACGAATTTCGGAAGCGCCGTAGTAATAGAAGATGAGAATAGCAGTAGAAATTCCCTGACATGTGAACGGCCAGAACTGTGCATTGGCGCCGCCATTCTGGCCCGCCTTTCCTTCACTTTTATACAAGCCTTGCAATTACACTTCTTTAATAGGAGCACGGGTTCCAGTATTATGCACCTTTTGAAGAGTCCCTACATTTTTTAAAGACGCCCTGGTTAACAAAATGCCCAGAAAATCAATCAATTGCAAGTTCAAATTGAACACTAAATCCCATACTTACCTTAGAGATTCACGAATCTGCTGAATTTCATTGTCCAACTTGTTAGAGAGATCATCGCAGGCCGCCAACCGTGCTTCAGTCCTTTCTTTGATCGACGCATCTCGTTCGAAAGGTGAATGCGCTGCCGACAGTCTCTCTTTATAAAGTCAGCATTTATTGGCAGCGACTGAAAATATGACTGAAGCAAATCACCGTTGATCAGGGAAAACTGCGGTCGAGTAGGTGTAGCGGCGAGGTGTGGAACGGATGAAGGAGTCGCGTACCGAGGAGCATCTCTGAAGGAATTTAGCTTCACACGTTCCACAACAGCGATGCCCACGAAAAACTTATTCTATAAATGGGAGCCACACTGAGGTTTTTTAGAAAGGGTATCAAACAGACATATCAATCACTGCTAAATGGAGCGAAAAAAAAAGTACGGGAACATGACTTCGTTGATTGTTGCGCAGACAGTCAACATGCCACTACTCTTGCTCATTCACGATGTCCCCAATAAGGCCAGCACTGTTTGAAAGGTGATAAATTGCTGTCAAAAGTACTGAAGAAGTTAGAGCTCATATGAAAGCGTGAGAAAACAGAAATTTTCTGACATGAGCGGTAGGGATTGCGCCATGCATTAGTCTGAAACCTTAGATTTCAGACGGTTGCATGGCGCAATCTTGACCATTTGCACACCATACGACTTCCGTTATCCATGGGTTTCAAACATCTTCATAATCTTCATTAGTAGCAATGTTAGAACCTGTCAAACAACACTTGAATTTCTATAGAATACCCTACATTTTGCTCCAAACTGTAGTAGTGTGTTTTTAAGTTTTAAACTTTAAAAGAGGCACAAATCAATCGTTGGTCGAGATTATGACAAGCGTTCAATCAAAACGCAATCAATCGAGTATAAAATGCAAGAATTCAGACAACTGCGTGGCGCGATCAAGAACATGGCGAATCACTGTGCATGCCAAATACGCAATCAACTGCCTCCACGACACTCCGTAGAAGTAGCATGCGTGGCTTATCCCAATATGAGTCTGACTAACGAATAGCTGGTCCTTTCATACCATTTTAACATCAAAAATGGACGCTTCTGTTGAAACCACGCTGAACATCTTTGAAACTAAAACGAACACCTTCAAACTAAACTGACCCTCACTAATAGGGTCAAAACAGATCTGGATTTGAAAATTTACCATGACTTTCTTCGAAAGTCTGTGATCCACCTTTCCAAAAAAAAAAGAGAACACAGTGTTAGAAGTTTCGCAAAATTTTCGTTTTTTAACTACAAAAAGACCTTCGAGTTTTTTTTAAGTGCACAAGGACATCAATTTTCGAGATTTTGTTGAACGGATCGCGCCGCGCACTCATCTTGGCCGTTTCCATTTAATTGATAGAAACGCTTCTTCCACGCAGTTATGCACTAGCCAGTGGTACAAAAAAATTTTACCGAAAACAAGGGCAATGCGTCTACTAGAAGCTATGCGGATGAAATATGCTTGATTTCTGCAATTGTTATTCTTGCGTCGTCTGAGAAACAGAGCTTTTGCTAGCCATCAAATGTGAATGGCGACGAGCCAGACAAGTCTGCAGTGCAATCCATTTTAACGACACATTGAAAATCATTATTTTCTTCGCTTCAAAATGAGCTCAAAACCCTTTTGCAGGTAAAAGTAAAAATGTTATTTAAAAAACAGTTGTATCCACTTTCAGGCAGACAAATTTTCATGCCAATTTTCGACTTTAAAAAAGTTACGCTACTTTTTTTTAAATTAAAATTAAAGTCTTAAAGAACCAAGCGTAATATAGGAGCTGAAACATGTTATTCGTCGTCGTAAAAAACCCGTTCACAATTAAAAAAAATTTTCAGTGGAACGTTTTTAGATTGATTTTTTCAAGGAGAAAAGAGAAAAGAAGAAAAAGAGAAAATCGCATACCATTTCCAAAGCGAATCGTCACTTTTTCATCAATCAGATGCCTTACAAATCAAATCGGATACTTTTCAAGATAAATTGGTAAGATAAGTATGCAAATTATCATGAAGATGGTATACATTGGCTAAAACACCTTATTCTCTGATAAAATTACCGCTCTCGCTGCGATGGACGAGGATGAGTCATCGGCGTGAAGAACATCTCATTCGGACTGGCTTGTTCATTAGGTGTTGACGCATGCGCTTGGTCTACAACATCATCAGAATACGTTGAGATCACAAGTGGTCGAAAGGAGAAGACCACGAGGAGGATCTACCATTGCCGGAAGGCGTTAGTGATGCACTGTTTCTCTCAACCAACGGGATGGCGTATCCATCAGCATCTGTCTCAACAACCCTTTCGCGACTGGGTACACCAACTGTCGGTGAGGGAGGAGCATGTTGGCTGAGAAAGTCCTAAATCTGCCAGATGTATGAGGTAGTAGGCGAAGAAGACACTAAATCGAGGTCAAACAAGTACAAAACGCAACCGACATAGCTCTCCGTTCTCCACTTCTCGACGGTCGGTGAAGAGTGCGACCTGCGGCTGGGTCTCTCTATCATCCTGATGTTCTCCTTGGAATGATGCGACTTCTCGATATTGTCGCCCCTATCGATATCTTCGGCTTCCTTAACAAGAAGGTATTCGAAGCGAAGCATTGGTAGTGCGAGTGGAGAAGCAACGAGAAATTCCAAAACAAACCCGATCCAAGGGAAGTGGCTCCTTCGAGTGGTAGGTGACCGTCCACGCCTCTCTATCGCGACGCTTCGGAGTGGTAGAGCTCACCTTGGAAGTCTCCATTTCACCACCTTTCGGCATCAGACCAGCCATAAACTTCGGCGGAGTGTACGCTAAAGAAGAAACTGCCCATCCACCCAAGCATGATGCGAAGGCGGCTCCCATGAAGGCTATACTCACCGTCGTTCCATTTTTGCATTCGAGTAATTGTGTTGCGGACGACTCGATCAGGATCTCCTAGTCGCGAATGGGAGCTGGTTCGAGTACGGGGAATTTGTGACTGATCTTTCAATGGTGACGTCGTGGTGGATTTCACGACTCGGTGTTCTGAATTCGAATGCTTTCAATGAGTTTACACACCAAATTGGGTCTCCTGACCAATTATGCAATCCATGCGGCTATCACTAAATATTTTATACTGTATCTTGTGATG
>CANDYH010000949.1:0-17838 GCA_947396885.1 Heligmosomoides polygyrus polygyrus | reverse complement strand
AAATGAAGGATGAAGGACAAAAGACGGCCTTTCATCAAACCCTTTTGGGGTGCGCCACACATTCCATTCCTATCTTGCCACGGGAAGAATTTGAACGCATATTTAGATTACACATACTCTTGTAACATTTCCGTGGACAGCCATAGCGAGGTCAGTACCTACTTTAGCTATTCTCTCACAAAAATTCCGAATATCTGCACTGTTTCTAGTGCTTAGAACTTTCGAGCATTTGAATTCGAACATTTTCGCAACTCGGAATTTTTTGAATATCCAAATTCCTAAATTTTCATGCCTAACTTAAATAAAAACGGATAAAGGACGGCGTTACTCAATCCCTTCTGGGATGCGCCAGCGCATTTTACTTCTACGGGATGTCGTGGAGGCGATATGAATGCGTATTTGGCCATACAATGACTTGCGGTGGCCAGCCGATGAACAAGTCAGCGCTCTATCCTTCCCAGACGATTCTGGTACCAATTTACCGACCCCAGAGGGATGGAAGGCTTGGTTGGCCTGGGCGGGAAATCCGAACCAGTAACCTGGTATCGGGTGCACGCGACAGTCGCGCCTCCTCCGACTGCGCCACACGCGCCCTATGCCTAACTTAGCAAAAAAACTTTGTAGCCTAAATCTTGACAAGGTGTCCAATCTGAAAAACTTTAGCGGGGGAAGACTACGAAACCCTGAAACTCCATTTTAGTTTTTTTCGGCTCTATTCTTGTCGGAAGGGGCACGGCCAAGAAGGGAAGCAAACACAAACGAGGTGGCCTACTCTCGATAGAAAATTGCATTGAAAGGTTGTAAAGGTTATCTTGTAGGCCCGTTCGGTAGCTAGTCTCTGAAAAATTATTCATGTTCACACTCCCAGCCTCCGAAGGCGAATCGACTCACCAAGTGCATTTTTAATTTTACCATCGCTATCAAAAAGACTGCGGGAGGTGCCCCCTCCCACTAGGATAGATCCGATTTTCCTCCTCCTCAAGATTTCTGTAGAATTTTCCATTTAGTTTTTCCTGATCGGAATTCTCTTCATGCACGTTTAAGACGAATACATACGAAGCCAGAGAGGCTGGCTGGGCCAAGGTTTGTAAATCAACCAAGGTGTCGCGTGTACGATTCTTTTAAAGGACAATCTAAAAGAATCCCCCGAACACTTTTTTCCGCGATAGGAAAACCACCAAGACTGTTACCATTTATTTATGCCAATCAAACACGCTTATAAAAATCCACGATAAGCTGATTTTTTCATACTTACAAGTAGAAGGACTTGAAGGTCGAACATACTGTGCTTGAATTCTTCAAAGAAGCTGCTGTTCTGAAGCGGATCAACAGAGCATAAGTGCGCCCAATCTCGGTTTCTTCAACTGCAACAATCTCGATGAAAGGCTATGCAAGTTCTATGTCGCATCCCTTTATAGCGTACATATTCCTACTAAATATGAAGACAACGAATCTAGAGTTGGAGGCGTCATAAGCGACGTCTGTATGACGCCTTCTATTTATTTCATAATCGCTTAATGATAATAAAGGCAAGGACAGGCACAAAGGTAAAGGACGGCGTTCATCCACCCAAATTTATAGTGCGCCACGCATTCTACTTCCAGGGAAAATCGTCGGGGCAATTTCAATGTTTATCAGACCTATAGCTGCAGTGGCCAGCCGATATATAATTCACCGTTCTATCCATCCGTACAAGTCTGTTGCTAGGTAGAAGAGTTCTTTGGCCAGGCAGGACCCAACCCAGAAGCGTTGATTCGCACAACTTCTGGCGCCTTCTCTGATTGCGCGAATACGCACAGCAATATTAGCAATAATTTATCGCGTGGTGTAAGACACACGCCAGAACCTTTCTCAATAATAGCCAACAAAAATAAGAATAATAACCTAAGGTAGGGTGAACCTTCTTCCGCAAAAATATTGCTCTGTGGCGTCGGAGTAACTTTGTGCGCGTTTGCATAGTGGTCTTGCGGTTCATGTATGTCACTGTGCAATATGCAATTTTAGGAAATGAAAAATTGGCACATGTTGCGAATGCGGGCAGCACTGGGAGATGCTAACACGCCAGCCAATCAGATCGCACCAAATTGGCATGCCATATATAGAAGAGTTGTACGGTCAGTACCTTGATTGGCTGGGTTCAATCGACAGGCCCATAGCGCACGGTAACGCATTCGGATGAGGTGTAGGCTGTTAAGTGCATCTCAAATCGGGGTTCTTGGTTCGGCTCTCGGGCAAGTCATCTGGGCCTCTCATCCTTTAGAGTCGGTTATCTGCCGTCAGACTTGTCTGGGGAAAATAGAACGCCGACATCTTCATGGATTTGCAACAATTTCATTTTGTTTACCTTTATATAAAATTTATACCATTCTCTTCCCTTAAGTTGGGCATTTTTCACGTTAAATTGGACACTCAGGCAAGTGAACTAAAAAAAATTCCAGAAAAGTTATAATAAATTTTTTATTTTACAATATCTATTGTAATCCATTTGAAGAGTCTCCAGATTACTGTGCTTGAAACTTATTTTTATTTTAAGTACGTTCTCGTTGGTTTCAGAAGCATCAAGCTTGTCCAGAACAGTGCTCAATTTAACGCGAAGGTATCCTGTTTTGATGTGAATATAGTATATTATATTTATTATCTCTATATTTTATTTATTAGGATACATGTAGCGCAGTCGGAGGAGGTGCCATTTGTTGCGTGCGCACCCGATGTCAAGTTCCTGGTTCGGATTTTCCGCCCATTCCAACCAAACTTCCACCCCTCCGGGGTCGGTGAATTGGTACCAGACGTGTCTGGGAAGGATAGAGCGCTGACTTGTTCATCGGCTGGCTCCCACGGTATCTCGTGGAAGTAGAATGCGTGGCGCATCCCACATCAACGTCTCATAGACTACCGCTGACGTTTATCCTTATCCTTTGTCACCAAACACTGTCTCGCTGCCACGAGAAAGTTGGTGTTGATGGGGAAATATGGACAAAGACGCCATTTATGTTACATTATTTATTTATTTATTTATTTATTTGTTTATTCAGGCGTGGGTTACAAGGGTTGCATGCAGTGTTATTTTAAGGTAACGAATGAATAAGCAGAAAAAATGGGCAAGAATAATGGGTTCCAACGCTACATACATAGCTTGAAAGTTTTGCATAAAATTCTAAACTGACAGAGCAAAGCACAACTTGAAACTAAGCATTCAGTTTGAATATATGACTTTCTAATGACCTTGGCCTTGCATGGCTTTTTAGCATGTTACTCACTGAAACCTTCCTTAGTCCATTTTCTGGAGGTCTTCCGATTCTCGTAAAAGTTCAGGTATGGGTATCAGGTGGATCGCCAATCAGTTCCTGGAGAGTTCATGAGCATCTGATAAAAATAGTCGTGCATAGCAACTGATGAAAGTCTAGAGTAGACCTTATTGAGCAGGATGGTGTTCGATTCAGAGCAAATTAACTTACCACTGCCACAAGGCGAATTGAATTGCTTTGTTTACTGCTGTGTCCTTCTTCCGTGTTGCCTTCTTTTAAAGCCTTATGTAGAACTCTACTGATTTCAAGGGGTTTGAGAAACAGAATAGAAGGAAAATCGTACTTCATTGCCAATTCATGATGATGTCATGATCTGAAAGACTACAAATACTGTGCGGCGCCTTTCTCTTAAAGAGTTATATTCGGTATCTTCTTTTAACAAAAGAGGTGGCCAATGGAAAATCTAAATTTCCAGAATAATAAGCAATGTGAAACCCTCATTCTTCACCCAGTAGGAGTTTATTTTGTAGAGGTTTCAGCAAAAAATCTATCAAACACTCCTGGGCAGTTTAAGGAACTAGCTGACCTGCCTCTCCAGGAAACTTTACAGTTGCCTGTTGTTTTCGAGGTTTTGCGCTGTTGTGCAAAAACTAGAAACCACTTGTTTAGTGTACTGCTGTTATGTGCTTGAACGGCATTTGATATATTTTTGTCTTTCACTTGTAGCTGTATACATATGGTATGGGCGCGTGTAGCGCAGTCGGAGGAGCTGCCATCTGTTGCGTGCGCACCAGATGCCAGGTTCCTGGTTCGGATTTCCCGCTCAGGCCAACCAATCCTTCCATCCCTCCGGGGTCGGTGAATAGGTACCAGACTTGTCTGAGAAGAATAGAGCGCTGACTTGTTCATCGGCTGGCCACCGCTAGTCATTGTATGGCCAAATACGCATTCAAGCCGCCTCCACGACATCCCGTAGAAGTAGAATGCGTGGCGTATCCCAAAGAAGATTTAATAACGCCGTCCTTTATACTTTATCCTTTATACATATGGTATCAATAAACAAATCAATTTTACCTTCAGTTTTTCCTATTTTGCTTCTTTTCTGAATCTTGCCTAATTTTGTGCCTACCTTGCAATTAGACTGCATCAATTACGTGCCTTGTTCTAACTTTGCTTCTGACTGTCATTTCTGACTAAATAAATAAATAAATAAATAAATAAATAAATAAATAATTTTCCAAAAGTTCAGTGCCAAAATGCGACGCAATGAGTTTTTGTAGAGATAACTCCTTTTCTACTTAATTTTGTCTGAAAATGAAACCACTCCACTGAAGATGTGGATCCATGTCGCGAATGTGGGCAGCGTTGGGACATTAAACGCACCAGGCAATCAGGCTACATCGAATTTGTGTACCAATCACAGAGTCAGTGTGCGGTCGTTACCTTGATTGGTTGACGCGCTCCCACCTCCCAACGCTCCCCACGTTCGCGACATGTACCAAATTTTGTCAAGTATTTCAGAACAACTGAAAATGGTAACTAATTATAACTAATATAACCAATAATAGAGTGAAAATCTAGCCAGCTAAAGATAATTGGCACGCTCCGACTACCCATGCTGCTCAAATTACGGACTATTGCCAGTTTGAGTGCTCCAGAATTAACCCCATAATTAGTGTTCTCAATTTTTAGGAAAATATCAGTGCTATTTTCTATAGTATATTTGTTGAAGTCGGCTCATAGACTGAGCTTTTCCTCTGCATTTCGTATTAACTTTTAATGTCGAAACAGGTGGAAAGCGTCAATGGACCGCTCCTCAATCTTGCACCACCTGCTGTCGTACTACAGCAGAGATGTGGATAATCATTTCGAATTTTAAATGCTGTTTATTTCTTTAAAATCAAACTTCATCCTTTTATAACAATATGTATTTCTTCGCCTATCTAAAACAAAACTGGTAAATTGCTAAAGCATTTATTTATATTTATATAACATTATTATTCTCACCATTTATTTATGTTTGTATACTTATAGTACGCGCTTTTAATTCCGCTAAGTAGAAAAATCAAAAATCAAATAAAATAAATCAAATACCAAATAAATATTTGCTTCAGGCTGCTTAAATAAAGCAAAAATTTCTAGGAGATGATTTCGTAAATCTGCAAGTAAAGTCCTTGATATACAGTCATTGAAGAGCTAAAAGTCAGTTTGAAATAAAGATGGTGAAAATAGTAGACGTCTATCAACCTTAAAATAAACTCTCACTAACAGAGGTGCATAATATCGCTTTAAAGTTCAACTGTTCTAAGCATTCTTTGAAGTGAAACACATGGCGCAGTGGCACGACGCGACACAACCGCAGGACGGGTCGGGATCGACTCCGCGCTCAGATCATCAGCCTGTATCTCAACATCTGAGGGGTAGGTTGGAGAGCCAGCAGAGCAACAACGTCCGTGAAAACATCACCAGCACTCGCAAGCCGACACGATCACACGCCACCACGCACTCGAACTGCTTCTCTGCACAATTCTGAAGCGATGTTGACCACTTCAACTTTCTTCAACACTTGGGCCTTTCTATTCATAGCCTCTCCAGAATAGCCTTCTTGGTGTCTTTTAGACATTGGATCCGACGTCGATTCAGATAGTCCGGATCTATCATTTTCTCCAAACTCGGAGAAAAGGAATGTGCGAAAATGGCATTTTTGAAAAGCCCCAATCATTGATCGATTCACATGGAGTGATTTTCGCCAGGGGCCGGATTCATCAACGACTTACATAATTTTAAGGGAGAATTTTAAGCAAAAAGTCCAGATAACGCGGCTTATCGCTCACCATATCGCTTGATAAGCCGCGTTATCTGAGCTTTTTGCTTACAATTCTCCGTTAAAGTTACATAAGTCGTTGATGAATCCGGCCCCAGATCGGATTTTAGGATAATTTGGATAACTGATTTTGATCAGAAATCTGATATTCTATACTATTCCAGATATCCGACATGAGATCAGAAGAGAAGCCTGTTATTTGGTCCATCCAAAAGTTCGTTCTTTTCTGAACGAATCTCACCAGTACCATCCTAGGAGCCAGGGCTTTTTTTTTCAATTCTCATGATGTGAATAATCCTTTGACCAGATTTAACGAAAAACTGAAGGATCCGAATCATTCGAATTGGCTTAGGATGTCTAGTGCCTACCGTTACTGCCCCAGGGATGGCTTACCCTAGAGTGCCATTCTTAGCTCACGACCAGTAAGTCTGCTGATGCCCGCAACTTCTGAAGGAGTAGACTTGCATACATACGCTGTAAAAATTTTAGACATATCGTAAATAATTTCTACAGAGGAACAGCAATAACACAAGCCGACGATGGATATGGCCAGAGAACTTCCCCTTTTATGCTTCCAACTTGGAAAATTTTTGGAAAGAGTTTAGCTATGTAGTGAATCTGTTGGAGAAAAACTTTGAAAACTCGTGATTATCATGAATGATTTGCGATACAGTAATGGCTGTGGATTTTTCACTTTTAAATGCAGATGTTTGCTGGGGTGTATCACCTGTATCACCTGTCGTCCGGTTGATCCTCGAGGTGTCAGAAGCGCTGTCATTCGTCCCTGTGGCGTGCCAGAGTGCTCCAATGGATCCTTTTCGCTCGAGGGACAAGAAGAGCGTCATATCGTTCATTCAGGATTTTCACGAAGAAGTCCGATCAACCATTGGTGGGTGTCCTGCTGTTCATCCCGCGGAATCCAGTCGGTGACGGCTCTTGTCCGCAGTTGTCTGCGAAGCGCATCCGCGTGGCCGGCCCACCTAATTTTCGACTCCTTGTCCCACTCGACAGCGTCTCTGGTCTTCGAACGTTGACGAAGCTCGGAACTCCGGATTCACTTGTCATGTCGCTCGGAGCATCGTCCCCTCGATTCCGCGCAGCGCTACGCTGATCGCGCGTTCATCCTGCCTTCTTATGGACTATGTCTCTGAGGCGCATGAAGGGCAGGAAAAACAGTGGAGTCGAATGTCTAGGCGCAGTGCCGGACGCTCATCGTCTTCTTCACGACTTCTTCGACGCTCTTGAATGCTCCACAAGCCGCTCGCGTCCCCCTGTCCAGCTCTGGCCTTGGTTCAGTTGCAATCCAACGCTCCCGCATGCAGAGTCGAAGTCGGTCAGCATTCGCTCCACCTGGTTAATGCTCGGTGTTATTTCAAGTTGGTCACTTTCATTAAGAATCCCTTCTACCAGTGTGGCCTGTTCGCCCAGCTCTTTTTCCAGGGAAGACAATCTTCGCTCTCCGATTAGCACCGCCTCCGGGACTCCATCCATCTGGGAGCAAGCTCTCTACCGCGTGATTTTCAGTGATTTCAGAGCCATTTCCGTGACTGTGATCACCTTTGGCCTCATCTTACATCAAGCGGGACTGAAACACTCCCTTGACATCTAATGGAATCCCGGAAGCGGTGCTAATCGGAGAGCGAAGATTGTCGTCCCTGGAAGAAGAGCTGGGCGACCAGGCGGTCACTGGCGATCAAGCTCCGAGCGCGGAGCTCGTCGCTACAGGAAGGCCGGCCTGGAGCGACGGAATCAGCGCCGCTTCAACGCCGCCGACGCACTCCGCCGACGCCACGAGTTGTCGGCGGCCGGCGCGGAGGCGTCGTCGACTTCGCGCCATTCTTCTCGCCTACCAAATCCAATCTGGCTTCCCAAAGTTGTCACTCACTCACACAAATCTCAATCCGCTCGAGACAAGAAGAGCGGCAGGAGAGACGGACGCCGCGAGCGAGATGTGCGCTGGCAGAGAGACGGAGAGAGACATGGAGACGACCGGAGAAGTCGGGTGTGTCCGTGTGACGAGGAGAAGCCACCACCACCACCAGCAGCTGCAACAGCAGCACACACACACTCGCCGTCCCGAACAGATTCATTGGAATTCGTGTTCCGGCGCTGAATGGCCGCCGATGTACTGCAGCTCTTCGCCTATCTGCTAGCGAACGTCTCCGACTATCGGCCAGGAGACGCACAGCGCTTCTACGCGAACCCATTCGGACGAGCGCAGTGTGGGTTCGCTTCGTTATGGTCCAGCTTGGCTCTTTGTTCTGTGCTAGCAGAGGTGTCCTTGTAAGAGTGCACTACAGTATCGTTGGTAAATATCCGCCGAAGTGCGGTCGGTGGCGGATTAATGCGCCGTTTCCGCCGCTTTGCCGCAACTTCCTTCAATTCAATGTCGATAATATCTAATAAAATGCACATTGATGGAATCAGAACAGCGTGGACTACCCAATGGCATAAAAATCCTAGCAGGATTTTCGAATATCTGAGTCCATGATGACTTAAATTAAGGAAGCCCGTATTTCTCTTGACCTGACCCACAGTCGCTCCTTATTCCCACCTAATTGCTCCCTTTGGCCTTGTATCTGTCCAGTAGAATTTTAACAAATTTAAACGGTGCTGAAAATGTCTTTCGTGGCAATTTTAGGTTTTGCCTCAACGCGGCGATATATTTGATATGAAATTTGCCTCAGTTGGTTCCACGTACACCATTCCATGCCTTCTCAACTGCCGGTTTTTGCTATTTTCGCTAATCCTTTACAACCGTACCACTTTTGTTGTTATAGGAATGATTTTTGCTCATGTAATGTTCCCGATTGTAAGGTGTGGATTACAATTATAGCCAAACGGCGCCGGTGGTGTAAAGGTGTATCATTTCCGTCCGGTCAGAGGGAGGTGCGGGTTCGAGTCACGCCTCGCGCTAGAAGTTTTGATCGCAACAAAGCATCGTTATGACAGCTTACAGCCTTTGGTTTTGCTTTGATCAGAAGTAGGATCGTAAGCCACCGAATTGACAGTACAACAGAGGCTGGATTCATCAACGACTTACAGCAATTTAACACAGAAAATACAGCCGAAATCCCTGATAGCGCGGCGCAATATCACCTGATAGGCTACGCTATCAGGGATTTCAGCTGTATTTTCTCTGTTAAACTACTGTAAGTCGTTAATGAATCCGGCCCCAGGGTTTCAAGGAGACACGTTCTGCAAAATCTACTTCAGGTTTTGAAAAGTTTTTTTGTATCTGAAAAAACTAATTTCGTGTCAAGTTAATCCTTTGCGTACGACCCTGAAAAGTCAAAGCCGAGATCGAGGTTTTCTGCACTTGAACTGTGATAAATCGGAAAGCTTCTGGAAATCCGTCGCCGGCCGTGTTTTGTCGGATATTTACTGACGGTGCTTTAGATGCTTTGCCAACTTTATTCGTTATTTCTTACGAGCTATTTATTTGCTTATTTATTTGAGGACGAGGCGAGCAGCGCGTAGATAGTAAAAACTAGCAAAATTCAGAACATTTACAAAGTATTTTGGTGGTTATTTGACATGGACTGGTAAACACGTCGAGGCAGTGGACACAAAAATAGGGTAAAGGGGTAAAGGTAAAGGACGGCGTTATTCAATCCCTTCTGGGATGAGCCAGCGCATTCTACTTCCAAGGGATGTCGCGGAGGCATGTTGAATGCGTATTTGGCCATACAATGACTTGCGGTGGCCAGCCGATGAACAATTAAGTGCTTTATCCTTCCCAGACAAGTCTGGTACCAATTGACCGACCCCGGAGGGATGGAACGCTTGGTTGGCCTGGGCGGAAAATCCGAACCAGAAACCTGGTATCGGGTGCACGCGACAGTCGCGCCTCCATACACAAAAACAAGCGAGAGATAAATGAGTGACGAACGTTTCTATAGCTTCCGGCTCTGTTTGAGCGCAGGCTTCAACCGCCGGATAAGATATTATCTGAACCGCATCGTTGGCATGTCAAGTACTCCTTCTTTTAGCATTGAAAAGCACACGCTTGTGAGAAGAATGTGAGAAGAATTCTGACCTGATCTGACCTTCTGTTACCGAGTCTGCCAGCCTGAATCCCCGCTTCTGGTTCCGTTAGGAGTACTAAGAAGAAGTCACCAAGGCAGATGTATTTCTTGTAAGATTTCTGCGCATCATAAGTAGATCTTTTCAGACTCCTTTAACCTCCAAGGTAGGCTGTCCAAATAATCTAGCTCTGCCCATTCTGTTTGTCATGGAAATGTGTAATCATTTGCAACGTAACTTCTATTTCAAACTAACTAACTTTTAATGACTTTTTATTCATAACTTCCTTAATTTACGAGTAAAGTTGGCCCTGAATAAGGTGATTCAGCCGAAACATCCCATCATTAGCCAATAAACCCGTTTAACAACCTCGTGTCTAGCTCAGCCGATCAGTAGGAAGACTCAACCATGCCGAGGTTAAAAGAGAGTCGAGCATGGCACTGGCATCGGCTGACCGCAAAGACTAGATATGCGTTCAGACTGCCCCCGTCCGTGATATTTCTTAGGGGTAGAATGCATGGCGCATCTCAACACGCATTGCTTTAAGCCGCCCTTTATCCTTTAGTCTCTTATCCAACTTCTTCGAACACAGTGCGGCACCTTTAAGGCGCAGAATGTTCTGCTTTAGATCCACGGTGTGATAGGTTTGCAGTAGCCTTTACTCACTATGAAGATGTGTTCAGCTTAATGCGTAGTGTGCACGGCCCTGAACATTGCCGTTTCCAGGGTTTTGACCGATTTTTATTTTTAAAAATTGTCGTTTCGGGACCACTATATAAGCGTTTTAAAAGGCACCGTTGTTTTGTTTGTCTTGCACCTCCTTATTCTAAAAATGAGGGTAGATGTCACAGGCACTATGTAGTTTGAAGAAACGAAGAAGGCAAGCCGGACTTGAATATCGAGATTTTTCGACATTTTCCACTTTCTCGAGCTAAGCAAATCTTCCACTCCAACAGGCTTGGTGAATTGGTACTATACATACCTTATTTAGGAAGGATGAAATGCGGCTCTGGGCGGGCAATGCCGAACTTTCAATTAGGTCGGCTGGAAAATTCTAGCGGTTCTTGTGCAAGCTTCTCTTTAATTTTTTGCCGAATCAATATTCAACTTACTTCGCATTTTTATACAGTAAATTTTCGGTCGATCTGAAGGAATAATTTGTGTTTCACCTATGTTTGTGATTGTGTTTCTTTGACAATTTATTGAACTAAGTAGAAAGAGCAATTCCGGATGATATTTTATTTCAATCTCAAACTGGGCCAATCGGCCGTCGAAACAGGCAGGCAAGTCAACCATGCGTGGGGGCCATATAATGCTCGAGAAAGAGACGGGCAAAAATGGTTCAAAAAAATTCTTAATGGAAGTTTTAACTTTAAAGATGCACCCCGAAGCGGCAGACCTACAGCAACCCAAAAAGACGATTTTAAGGATTTCGTCGAAGCGAATCCACCGCAAACAGTCCGAGGAAGGTCAAGCAGTCATTAAAGCTGCTGTTACGGATGGTTTGAAACGTCTCTGGAAGATGAAAAAACAATTAATCGGAATGAACATTACGCAAATTGCAACCTACAATATGTACAAGCGAAGAATCTATGAAAACCGTCCAGTTACTGCTTTATAACTTTCGACCAACCTTTTGAATTGGGGTGATGAATTAGGCAGCGCATTTCTCATGTAGAAGCACAGAGGTGGCTGCTGTATCCATCTCCCGATACCAGGTTCCTGGATTGAATTGCTGGTTCAGGCCAACCTTTCATCTCTCCGGGATCGGTGAGTTGGTACCAGACTTGTCTGGGAAGGATAAAGCGCCGATTTGTTTTGACTTGGCTGGTCACCGCAAGTTACTTTATGGCCAAATACGCATTCAAATCGCCTCCACGACATCCCGCAGAAGTGGAATGCGTGGCGCATCCCGTAAGGGATTGAATAGCGCCTTCCCTTATCCTTAGTTATTCTTTATAGCTCTCTAAGAAGGATAGAAACTTAAGGCCAGCTCTTTGAGTGAAGAATGAAACAAGGGGATAGACCTTTTGTTCCTATTTGGAAAGATTTTGCGCTGTTCACCTCTTGTGGAAGAGTGCTGTAACGTGGAGAACTCCCTTTGTCAGAGTGTCATCATTTCAGTAATCATTTTGAATATCAACCGTTGACAAATCCGCTTCCAATAAGTCTGAAGACGAAGCACTTTCTTATATTCTTCTCTTCTCGCAGAGACAAACTTATAAGTTAGAGGTTATAAGTTTATTACAATTGCAAAAAGTCAAGCATCAAAGAAAACAATATCTCGAACACAACCACACTCATTAGCGCAGCATAACATCGTGTTGTAAACACAACAAGCAGCAGTAGTAATCGGTATTACTCTATGGTTCACCTGAGAGCATCATACTGAAGTAATTTTCTGCTGACTAACCGCTTAAACTGGTCTAGAGGTTGCACAATTGGCACTCTTCGAAACCTTAAGGTGTGCAGTCCCTGCTCTAAAGGACTTGGCGTATAGTGTGGGTTTAGGACGAGTTAAAGCGATTTTGGATGCACAGCCTCTGGTGTGTGAACTGGTAACACGAAACAATTGTTTCATACTACACTTCATGCCGTTGTATCCGTTGAGCAATGTGTTATTAACCATAAGGATAAAGGATAAAGGATAAAGGACGGCGTTACTCAATCCCTTTTGGGATGTGCCAGCGCATTCTACTTCTACAGGATGTCGTGGAGGCGACATGAATGCGTATTTGGCCATACAATGACTTGTGGTGGCCAGCCGATGAACAAGTCAGCGCTCTATCCTTCCCAGACAAACCTGGTACCAATTCACCGACCTCGGAGGGATGGAAGACTTAGTTGGCCTGGGCGGGAAATCCGAACCAGAAACTTGGTATCGGGTGCACGCGACAGTCGCGCCTCCTCCGACTGCGCTACACGCGTCCTCCCTGTTATTAACCATGCATACATCAATTACTTTGCGCCGAGATGCAAGCGAAGGCAATTCAAGACATCTATTCCTTACTAGAGTGTTTGGCATTCTTTCACACCTGAAATCACCAGTGCGTACCATCAGTTTGCGCGTAAGATTATTCTGTACCCTTTCAATGCAATAGATGTCTTTTTTTTCTGCCAGGATTGAATACTGTAGTGCTAGATTTTCACTGTAGGACGGACGCAAGTTTTGTAAGCCCGTACAAGGATAGCCTTGTTTTTTCTAGAGAGTCCTTTGAAAGTATGATACGTTCGCATAAATTGCTTGTCTACGTTGAATTCTGATATGCTCCAAAAAATCCAGATTGTCACTATAACGAAATCGTAAACTTCTAACGGAACCAACGGGGAGGCCATGACACCATCTACTTTGTGCGTACGCGCGAAAGTGTATGAATTGACATTTAATTGCATAAAATTTGTCTTCTCTGGAAATAAAGGTAACTGCCAATCTTTTGCCCACTTAACTAATGAATTAATAGCTGTTTGGAGACACCTGGTTTCATAATTACACTATAAATGTTAACATCATCAGCATACATTTTTATAGATACGTCATGATTTTGGACTATTATACAAGAGGCAAATCAGAGGCCGGATTAATCACAGTTAAACCCGTGGGTATGCGGGGTATAAGGAGTAGAGATAAGATAAGACGCACGCTTCATCGTGGGTATCTCTACCGCCTATACCCGCGGGTTAGTCGTTGATGAATCCGGTCCCAGCAGTGTAAATATTGAAAAGAATGGGTGAAAGAGCACCACCTTGTAGAACTTCACTTAAGATATGCCTAACATCAAATAAGGTTAGCCCTATTTTCACCTGGAACTTCAGAGTAATACGCACATGTCTAAAGATGGGTCCAGAGTATGAAACGTCTACCGCAAAAGTTGAGCCCGGAGAATCGATTTGAAATTCTCAAAGTTGAAGAGCTTCGTGAAGATAGGCATTATCGTCGGAAAATTTTATTAAGTCAAAAATTATCCGATATTTGGCAATATTTGTCCATAATGGCTGTTCATGTTTTTGTTAAATGACGAAATAATTTTGAAAATTGTAAAAGAGACGGTAAGCTTTCTTGTTGCCCTTTTTTTGCTGAATTCGTACCCGATATTGAACATGAAAATCTCTGAGCGCGTATGCAATATCAAGTGGCTCCATAACTGCTGTCAAATTTTCTAAGAATGCTGATGGCATCCTTCAACAAGCCGCCGAAACACAGAACACCAGACTCCCTCTTCGTCAGCTTAAATTCACTGCATGAAACGGAAATTTTTTGTAAAAGTGAAACTTGAAAAAACGGAAATGTAGCGCCGCGGACAACTTCGTGAGTGGAACCACAAATCCTCATCTACAAACTGTTTATTAAGATGTAAAGAAGACCGTGAAAAGAATAAAGATAATCCGGACTATTAGGCTGATCAAGAGACTACAGGATCTCTGCTAAAGGCAGCAGTTGTTCACTCCGGTGTAAAGCTATTAGGTTGTAACGAAATAAATGGCGCTGAACCACTGTAACTTAAACAGTTAATATCTCGGCTTGTAGGCAAGTTTGTTAATCGAAATAAAAACCTTCTGATTCTACACATCTTTGCCAACGTGACACAAGCTTTTTTATCCCAGTAGCATAAAAATCAGAAGTTCTGGAATTGACGAGATCTTCGAAGGCACTTTCGGCATCCTGTTGGTATTTGAATATTTTCCCTACCAAGAGATGCTTGAAGAAATGGTAGTCTGTTGGGGAGAGGTCGGGAGAAAACGGAGGATGTGATAGAGTTTCAATGCTCAGCTCATTCAATTTCTGCAACGTCATTCGTGCTACATGGGGGCGAGCATTGTCGTGCAGAAGAGAACTCGCCTTCGGTTCACCAAGGCCGGCCGGATATCCTTCAACTTTTTCATCATTTCTTCAATTCAATGCAGTACTTCTCTGCTGTGATGGATTCACCGGGAGGGAGGAAGCTGTGGTGAATAATTCCCAGCGAACACCACCATACTGTCACCATTACTTTCCTTTGGTGCAATTCCGGCTTCGCAAAAACCTTGGGGCTCTCATCGCTGTCCACCCACTGTGTCGATCGTCGCCTGTTGTCATACACATCCATTTCTCGTCACAGGTTACGATGCGATCAAGGAATGGGTCCATTTCGTTCCGTGGAAGCAGTGCAGACGAGATCTCATATCGTCGGTTTCTTTGCTCCTCAGACAGCTCGTGAGGCACCCACCTTTCCAGCTTTTTGGTCTTTCCAATTTCCTTCAGATGCCGGGCAGCTGTGTTGTGACTGACCCCAAGAACTTCGCTATCTCCCTGGTACCTTTGTGTGGATCCTCCTCTACCACATCTCAGCTTGTCCTCATCAACATCACTATGCCTCCCACGATCTTCATGTCCTTCCAAGCTCTCATCTCCATTCCGGAACTTCTGATACCAACGATACGCCGTCCGAATTGTGGAACATCCTTGACCGAATGCGGCGTTGATCTTCCCGTCCTCCTCCTTAGTTGGAGTGCCCAGCTTGAATTCATACAAGTAAATGCCTCGGATTACCCTTTTGTCCATTTGCAAAAAGTCAATAAAACTCTAAAGTTTTCCCACTTTTACATAGAAAATTTGGTACTCACCGGTAGAGCAACGTTTGCGCTTCTAAATGATATGCCACATGTTACGGTTTGCTCTTGATCAAACGCGTAAAGACGCGCCAAAAATAGCGCGAGCCAGTGCCATTTAATTCGTTACAACCTAATAAAAAGCCTGATTTGTTCCGTTTTTGTTTGTTTATTTGTTTGTTTGTAACGCCAAGGCTTATTGTCTACGCCTCGAATAAGTGGATAAATTTCTCCAGAACAAGTTAAACTATGTACCCGACAAGGCTTAGTGGTTTTCCCACATCTAGTTGCTGAACGTCTCTATGCAAGAAATCTCATTAAAAATTTATTTATTTATTCAAGGCGTAGACAATAAGTTTTAGCGTTACAAATAAACAAGAAAACAACAACGGAACAAATCGCGCTATGTTCTTTTAGCTTTGCACCGGAGTGCGCCTAACAACTGTTGCCTATTTCAAAGAGGACTGTATGTAGTCTCTTGTTCAGCCTAGTGGACTGGATTATCTTTATTCTTTTTACGGTCTCTTTTACATCTTGATAAAGGGCTTGTAGATGAGCACTCGTGCTTTCACATAAGGAAGGGATCAGCGGCACTACTTTCCGATTTTCAATTTTCATCTTTAAAAAAATTCCGCTTCATGCATTGAATATAAGCCAGCGAAGAGTGAGGTCGTTGTTATCATTATTGATCTCTTACGCGAAGTGAGTAGGGATGCTACACCTCCGGTTTTCAATGACACTTATCGTGGGGACGTGTAGCGCAGTCGTAGGATGTAAGCCGGCGCTGCACCCAGTACCAGGTTCCTGGTTCGCACTTCCCGCCCAGGCCAACCAAGCCCTCCATCCCTCCGGTTTCGGTGAATTGGTACCAGACCTGTAGGGAAAGGATAAAACACTGGCTTGTTCATCGACCGGCAGCAGCCGCGATACCTCATAGAAGTAGGAGCCTTCAACATAAGAAGCTGATTAACGCTGACGTTTATTCTTATTTTCTAGCAATTGTTTAAATATTTAAATTTTCTGCCTAAAAACTGACTTGCGAATCATTGTCGTCATTGATTGGGTTTAATTTTTTGGATTAGTTATTGATTTAATCTGCTGTTGCTAGATTCCAGTTTAGATTATGAGCCCCGCACTGTGCACCAGACCCATTAACAGGGAAGGTTTTCCCTCTGCATTCAACACAGTGGGCGCGTGTAGCGCAGTCGGAGGAGGCGCCGACTGTCGCATGCACCCGATACCAGGTTCCTGGTTCGGATTTCGAGCCCAGTCCAACCAAGCCTTCCATCCCTCCGGGGTCGGTGAATTGGTACCAGGTTTGTCTGGGAAGGATGACTTGTTCATCGGCTGGCCACCACAAGTTATTGTATGGCCAAATACGCAAATTGCCTCCACATATCCCGTAGAAGTAGAATGCGTGGCGCATCCCAAAAGGGATTGAATAACGCCGTCCTTTATCATTTTATCCTTATTCAACACAGTCCTCGCTGAAAAACCTTTAGTTAGGCGAGTAAAGGAATTAATACGATGTTAATCTGTCCATGATTGGGACTCGACATGCATTCTACTCCTACGAGACGTGGACTTGTGCGTGGAATAACCTGCGGTGGCCAGTCGGCGAAGGCAGTCTGGTACAAACTGTCTGTCTCGAAAGGATGTAAAGCTAATTTAGCCTAGCCGAGAACTGAACCAAGAGCTTTGAGTTTGGTTTCGGAACTGGCGTCATTTGGTTGTAAAGAAAGTTTTCCTTCACTCACTTCGGCGTCCCGCCAAATTTTTAAAAAGTGTTCTGGAATCTTCTCCCCATAACCCATGTATAGGCTGACCTATGTTCTACATTTACCACTATTATCGTCATATTATATGGGCGCTGAAGCGCAGTCGGATGAGGCCGCGGCTGTCCTCTGCACCTGATACCAGATACCAGGTTCCTGGTTCAGATTTTCCCGCCCAGGCCAACCAAGCCTTCCATCACTCCGGGGTCGGTGAATTGATACCAGACTTGTCTGGGAAGGATAAAGCGCTGACTTGTTTATCGGCAAGTCATTGTATGGCTAAATACGCATTCAACTCGCCTCCACGACATCCCGTAGAAGTAGAACGCGTGGCGCATATCAAAGGGGATCGAATAACGCCGGCCTTTATCCTTGTCCTTAT